>ML250373.1:22088-104093 GCA_005239495.1 Nicotiana undulata | reverse complement strand
CCCCCCCCACACACACACCCAGATTCCCTCTCCTATATTAGTTGGAATCCCTCCCAATTGTACAAACGATTTTACTGCTATTGATCAAAGATATCTCTCTCTATCTTTCTCTCAATATTTTTCAGTTCATCGAGTGATTGTTCAAGAGCAATTTTTCTAATTTGCTCTTTAGGTCTCTCGATTTAATCTTTATTTTTGGAGATTGTATCATTGGTATCTGAGCTTTCGTTTCTTTGGATATGTGAGTAGAGATGGGTGAACACAACACGAGAATTCAAAAGTTACGTCGAGTTCTCGATGAGCTTCGTGGATCCTTCGATGGAATCAATGGTAATATGGAGGAATTGAGGAAGACGGTCGATGAAAAGTTGGCGGCATCTATGGAGGAATTTAGAAGGATCTTAATGGAAAATGTTGGTAATCAAAGGCTAATAGGTGAAGATGTTCCTAATAGACATGGAGCCATAAGGGTTGAAGATGAAGAAGTTGCCCCTGAAGTTGCTAGGGCTCGACGAGATGAATCAGAGGTCATCAACTGGCATTTCCTAAGTTTGATGGAGTAGTCTTACGCGACTAGCTATATCAATGTGAACAATACTTTGAAGTGACTGAAATTCCAGCAACCTCCAGAGTTAAAATGGCTTCCTACCGGCTTGAAGGTAAGGCTCTTCAATGGCATCGAGTTTATATGAAAATTAGAATTTCTAGAAAATGGCCTAGTTGGGGGAATATGTCAGTAGTCTATACTCTAGGTTTGGGTCTGAACTTTTTGATGATTCGATGGGGGGATTTGAAAGACTTGAAATAGATCACCACTGTGCGGGATTACATAGATGTGTTTGATGAATTGTTAACTCGAGTAGAGTTAAGTGAGGAGTATATTGTTAGTTATTTTTTGAGAGGGCTTAAAAAGTAAATTGGACTACCAGTAAAAATGTTTGCTCCTAGATCCTTACAAAAAGCCATTATCCTTGCAAGAATCCAAGAAGAAACATTGTTTATCCAAAAAGAAACTCTGAGAACCACTCCAATTCTTTCATAGCCCAGACCTATTCAAAGACTCCCAAATAACCCTCATAACACTAACCAAACCTATCCTTTCTATCCCAAAACCAGCCAAAACTTCCAAAAATCCCAGAGCTCCCAAGATGGAACCAGTAAAACTATATACAAAACCCCCAAATTCTTGAGTCCTGCAGTGATGGAGGAGAAAATGGCTAAGGGCCTTTGTTTCCACTGTGATGAGAAGTATACACCTGGAAATGTGTGTTCCAAAAAGAGGCAGTTATTCTCCATTGAAGTAGAAGAGCCAATAGAAGAAGTAAGGGATGAGGAGGCAGACATGAGATTCAATCCTTCTGAGTTCTTGTGCTTTGAGGGAGTAGAAGGTCATGTAAACTCTGAGGGTGCTGTCCTAGCTTATGTATCAGTGCATGCTATCACTAGTATGTATAACTATAGGATTGTATTCAAAACTATGAGAGTCACATGATATGTGAAGGGTAAAGCTATTAAGATCCTCATTAACACAGGCAACACACACAATTTTATAGATCTTGAGACAGCCAAGAGGATGGGGTTGTTACTTGACTCAAATACAACCCTTTTCTGTGTCAGTAGCAGCTGGTAACAAAATGTATAGTGGATCCATGTGCAAGGGTTTTGAGCGGAAGATGCAAGGAGTGCAATTCCTATATGACATGTTAACGCTTTTATTGGGAGGGTGTAACATGGTATTGAGCATACAATGGCTCACTACTCTAGGAGATATTCTTTGGAATTTCCAGAAATTGAGAATGGAGTTTAAACATAAAGGTTAGAAGGTGTCCTTGAGGGGCATTCAACCACCAACTTTGAAATTGGTTGAGCAAGGCAGGTGCATAAGCTATAAGCCAAACCAACTGAGTTGTCCATAATGTCTGTCTGTATGTATATTCACAGCAGATCCCGAGTCTGAACCATGCCTATGGGGTTTAGAAGGACACTACTCTGTAGAGGAAGACAAAACAAGGTTGCAGGAGGTATTGGAGGAGTACAGTGATTTGTTTGAGGTTCCCATAGGGTTACCTCCACATAGGGATCATTACCACATGATAATATTGAAGGGGGGCACATATCCTATCAATATCAGACCATACAGATATCCCAACATTCAGAAGGAAGAAATTGAAAAGATAGTTGAAGAAACGATGACTGCAAGTGTAACTAGGGACAATACTGGTCCCTATTCTTCACCAATTGTCATGGTGAAAAAGAAGGATGGTAAATGGAGGATGCGTGTAGATTACAGGGAACTTAACAACCATACTGTTAACGATAAATTTCCAATCCCAATTATTGAAGAATTACTTAATGAGCTACATGGTGCCAAGTTCTTTTCTAAACTGGATCTTAGGTCAGGGTAGCATCAAATCTGGATGTTTGAGGATGATATTCCTAAAACTACTTTCAGAACTCATCATGACCACTTTGAGTTCTTAGTTATGCCATTTGGACTTACCAATGCTCCATCTACTTTTCAGAATTTGATGAACAAAATTTTCCAACCTTACCTCAGGAAATTCATTCTTGTATTTTTTTAATGATATCCTAATTTACAGTGCCTCCTGGAAAGATCATTTACAACATTTTAAGCTGGATTTTGAAATGCTGAGATCTCACATTGTTTGTTAAGAAAAGCAAGTGTGCATTTGGTGAAATTCAAGTTGACTATTTGGGTCACTTAATTTCGGCAATTGGTGTTGCTATGGATCTAGGAAAGGTAAGTGCAATGCTCACTTGGCCCGTGCCCAAGACCATCATTGCACTGAGAGGCTTCGTTGGATTAACTGGCTACTATAGAAGGTTTATGAAGGGGTATGACGCCATTTCTAGACCACTTACTGATTTGCTCAATAAGGGAATTTTCATTTGGAATGATGATGCTACCAAAGATGTTGAAAAGATGAAGGAACTTATTACTTCAGCTCCTGTTTTGGCACTACCAGACTACACTAAATATTTGTAGTTGAAACTGATGCTTCAGGAGATGGTATATGAGTAATATTGACACAAGAAGGAAGGCCTATATCATTCTACAACAAGATCTTATCTGCTAAGAAAGAAGCCCTATCTGTCTATGAGAGAGAACTACTAGCATTGGTGAGCTCAATGCAGAATTGGAGACCTTACTTGCTAGGCAGACCTTTTACTATCAAGACTGATCATCACAGTCTCAAGTACCTATTGGAGCAGAGGATCACCACCCCAAGCCAGCAGAAGTGGTTGGTCAAATTACTGGGGTATGATTACACCATATCTTACAAGAAGGGCAAGGAGAATACAGTTGTTGATTCTCTTTCCGGGAGAGAAGATTCAGTTCAGTTATATAGCATTTCTGGGACTCAGGTGGAGTTGTTAGATGAGGCCTGATAAATAGGGATTTTGATTGCTTATTCACTCTCTTTTACTTGTGTTTTGAGTACAAAATGCCTAAAGGTATTCCCGAAAACTAATGAAATGTGCTTGCTTACAGGAATGTTGCAATATGAGCCAAAGGAATCAAAATCAACTCATAAAGGAGTCAAAAGTGAACAAGAACCAAAACAGGGCAATAAGGCCAACTGTGTGGACCGCATAATTCTAGTGCGGCCGCATGAGAAAGGTTCAGAGACTGGAATTTGTGCAAGTAAAGAGGTGCGTACCGCACAAGTATTGTGCAACCGCAAAAGCATCTGTGCGGCCGCAGTCAATATTATGCGGACCGCAATAGACGAGATTCAGAGAGTTGGCATTTTGGCAAAATGAAGGAGTGTGGACTGCACCAAAATTGTGCGGCCGCAGGATGTCAAGTGTGGTCGCACACACAATTGTGCGATCCGCAAGAATGAAGATTCAGAGAGCTAGGCTCAAGTCCAAAGTGAGAAGTGCGGACCACATCATTTTTATGCGGCCGCATAATCAATAGCGCGACCGCACTCAGAATTGTGCGATCCCTAAAAGTCCAGCAAAATCCAAAGCTCAAGTTCAAGGAATGTGAACCGCACCATAATTATGCGGCCACAGAAGCAAGTGCGCGGCCGCACTCAGAATTATGCAACCGCTCAACCCTCCACATGGGAATTTTTGTCAGATATTTTTAGCTTAGTATAAATAGAACTTTTTGTCATTTTTAGGTTAAATTATGTTTTAGAGGAGCACATGTGTCGTCTTACTTTACTGCTTTTGGCAATTTTGTACTAGATTTGTCTCTAAACACTAGATTTGCATCCCATAGTCTAATATTATGGATTTTATCTTCAATTCTTCTTTAATTTCAGCAATTTCTATAAGTAGCTAAACTCATATCTAGGGTTGTGAACCAACCCTAGTGTGGGTATTTAATGGGTGTTTGATTTAGGGTTTGTTTGTGATTGGGTTAGTGATATTTAGCCTAGTTCTTGTTAGAACTCAAGAATTAATGGCTGCAAACATTGATTCATGCCTAAATGACTTAGTCTCTAGTGTGGGTATTTAATGGGTGTTTGATTTAGGGCTTGTTTTTTATTTGGTTAGTGATATTTAGCCAGTTCTTGCCAGAACTCAAGAATTAATGGTTGCAAACATTGATTCGTGCCTAGATGACTTAGTCTCTACTTGAGAAAGATGGACTAAGTCTAGAAAAGCTTGGCTAACAAGGAATTGGGGTAAACTCAAAAAATTGGTAGCCCCAATTAAAAGGTTAAACCTAGAGATAGTAATACCCTACTTGAGCTAATATCACTTGCTTTGTGCAAATACCCATTTGGACTTGAGAAAGCCAAATTGGGCAAAATCACTCAAACTACCGAGAGGTATAGAGTGAGTACTCGGGTGTGATAACTATATTACAACCCCAACTAATCAAGCTTGCCATGGAATTTACAACCTGTTAGATAACCACCTAGGTATAAGTCACGACCCTAGTCTATTTAAACATTTGAAAAACCCTAAAACCAAAAATATTGTGCTTAGTTTTATTAATTGCAATCAATAGAGTAAAATAGAAGTAGAATATCAACCAAGTTTGTGGAAGTGTAATTAGAGCCAAAACTTGCAAGTAACCGAGATATAAACCTAATGTCATTTTAACTCCCCGTGGATACGATCCCGACCTTAGTTGGGTATTATTATTGCAGCGTCCACCTCAATACTTAATAGTGGTGTGGATTCGACCACGATCAATTTTTGGCGTCGTTGCTGGGGAGTTAACAGATTTTAGCTATATATCTAGGTATTTGTGTGTTTTGTCTTTCTTCCCTTCCGTGTCACTAATTTTGTTTATGAATTGCTTTTAGGTACGAAATGGATCTTAACAACGAGCCCCTCGAAAATATACCGTTGGGGGAGGAGGTAGATGATGAGCAACTGGATGAGGTTCATCTCGAACCTAAAGCAAACAGGAGAGGCTGAGAGCCTCACCGTAATATCCCAAACCCTCCCCCACCGCCACCAAGAGTAGCACACCAGGTGTTTCCCAATGAGGGCTATGCAAGTGCAATAGTCTTGTCCCGAATTAGGGCGGCCAACTTCCAGATAACCTGTGATGGTTACACTGCTTGAGGAGCGGGGTTTCTTCACCGGAGCTCCACACCTAAATGCCTACAAGCATCTCAAGGGTTTTGTTGATACATGTTGGGGGAGAAAGCAAACAAATGTCTCCGAGGATGCATTGAGGTTAAGACTATTCCCCTTTTCTCTTCGGGGGAAGGCTTTGGACTGGTTAGAGAGATTGCTCAACCATTCCATCCACACCTGGGATTAGTTGGCCGAAAAGTTCATTGCCAAATTATTCTCTCCGGGGCACATGGTTGCGCTAAAGGATGAAATTCTAGCTTTCAAACAAGAGCCCAATGAGCCATTGCATGAGATTTGGGAAATATATTGTACCATGGTCAAAGAGCACCCGAACAATGATATGCTCGAGGCCACGATCCAAGAGACCTTATACAAGGAGATCAACACAATGAATCAGTGTGTGGTAAATCAACTCTCAGGGGGTAACTTCATGAAAACGCCTTATTCAGAAGCATGTGAAATCTTGGATGAGATAGCGGATACCTATATGGCGTGGAAAAGTAGAGGCAACGTTGGGGTGACCCAAATGTTATTCACCTACACAAGGAGCTACATGATCATGGGCAATCTATTGCGGAGTTGACAACCACCACGAACTAATTGGCCAAGACTCAACTTCAACAGGTTCAAGGGACAAAATAGGTGAATGTTATGGAAGGGGTGAACATGATGGTAAACAAGAGAAGACAACGAGGTCAACAAGTACAAAACCATCCGGAGCAATTTGAGCAAAGTAATAACGGGTATCATCAAGATGATGCATATGATGAGAAAGATGAGGAGGTTCAATATGTCAACAATTATCAAGGTCAAAGAAGCAATGCTCCAAATCAACAACAATGGAGATCACAAGGCAACCAAGGAAATTGGAACAACCAAGGCCACCAAGGAAATTGGAGTGGTGTGGCAACAACAACAACCAAGGCAAATGGGGGAACAATAACCAAGGCAACTGGGGGAACAACAACAATCAAAACAATTGGGGTAATCAAGGTAATCAAAGCAATTGGGGAGAAAATAATCAAGGCCATTGCGGTGGCAACAATCAAAGTAATTGGGGAGGCAACAATAATCAAGGGGGTTGGAGCAATAGCAATCAAGAAAATCGGGGGTCGGGCTTCCAAAGGCCCCAGATGTATCAACAACCGCACAACCCTCCTCCATATCCGTCACAAGGCCCTAGCTCTTCCAATAGTGAAATGGGACGATTGAGAACATGTTTAAGCAAATGATGGAGAAAAACACTGACTCTGATGCCCAATTAGCCTCCCACAACACTTCTATCCGCAACTTGGAGGTTCAACTTGGCCAAACTTCTCAAGCTTTGAATACTCGTCCTAAGGGGGCACTACAAAGTGAAACAGTGGTGAACCCGGAGGGTGGGGACAATACAGGGCATGCAATGGACGTGACAACAAGAAGTGGGAGAGGTGGAGTTGCTAGTACCTCAAACCAAAGAAAAAATGTGAATGATGATGTGTTGGTGTAAGATGATGATGAGACAAGAAATGATGTTCAAGCTAATGCAGAGGTGAGGATAGACATTGATGAAAATGTGGAGGAGACATACGATAATGTGAACCCGTCTAGGGATCATGTACTAGATATACCGGATACGGTAGTTCCAAAGGCCAAGGATCCCTTGCCAAGGCCTCCTCCTCCATATCCTCAAAGACTTGCAAAGAAAAACGATGAGAATCAATTCAAGAAATTCATTGATATGATGAAAATTTTGTCCATAAATGTGTTGTTGGTTGAAGCCTTAGAACAAATGCCAGGATATGCCAAGTTCACGAAGGATTTGGTAACAAAGAAAAGATCAATGAACTGTGAAATGATCAAAATGACACATCAAGTGAGTGACATTGTGCATTCCATGGCTCCAAAGTTAGAAGATCCCGGTGCTTTAACAATCCCGTGCACTATTGGAAGTGCTGATTTCGCCAAAGCTTTATGTGTCTTGGGGGAAAGCATTAATTTGATGCCCTATTCTGTGTTCAAAACGTTGGGGATTAGGCAACCAAGGCCCACATCCATGAGGTTTCAAATGGCGGACCGGAAAATGGAAAGGCCATTGGGGGATAATTGATGATGTGTTAGTTCGGGTCGACAAGTTCATCCTTCCCGTAGCTTTTGTGATATTGTACTGTGAGGTTGACTACGAGGTGCCAATAATTTTGGGGAGAACTTTACTTTCTATCGAGAAGGCCTTAGTTGATGTGGAAGCTGTTGCGCTCACCTTCCGGGTGGGCGATGATAAAGTTGTGTTCCATGTTTGTAAATCAATTAGGCAGCCTAATAGCAACGAAGTATGTTCATTCATGGATCTTGTGACCGAAGTAATTGTTGATGACACAAGTGATGTGATAAATATTGAAGATACCTTGGAAGGTGTTTTATTGAATCGTGATGAGGATGAGAAGGAAGGCTTTGTAGAATGTGTCAATGCTTTGAAAGTAATGAGTATCATATGGTCCCCGAAAACTTTCCTTGGATCTCGAAAACTAGAAGACTCCACCAACAAAGACCTCAATCGAGGAGCCTCCCGCAGAGTTAAAGCCCTTGCCTTCACACCTCAGGTATGAATTTCTAGGCCCTTGTTCCACTTTACCTGTTATTCTTTCCCCGTGCTTAACTAACGTGCAGGTAGATTCCACCCTTGCGGTGCTCCAAAGGAGGAAGAAAGCAATAGGTTAGACATTGGCGGATATTTGGGGTATAAGCCCCTCCTTTTGAATGCACAAAATCATATTGGAGGAGGATGACAAACCCTCCGTGGAACATCAAAGAAAATTGAATAAAGTCATGCAAGAGGTATTCAATAAAGATATCATCAAGTGGTTGGATGCTGGGGTTGTCTACCCCATTTCCGATAGTTCGTGGACCTCGCCAGTGCAATGTGTCCCAAAGAAAGGGGGTATGATTGTGATAACAAATGACAAATATGAATTGATCCCCACAAGAACTGTCACCGGGTGGAGAGTGTGCATGGATTATAGGAAGCTCAACAAAGTTACTCGGAAAGATCATTTTCCGCTTCTATTTCTTGATCAAATGTTGGATAAGTTAGCCGAACGTGCTTATTATTGCTTCTTGGATGGGTATTACAGATATAACCAGATTCTTATTGCACCTGAAGACCAAGAGAAGACCACTTTCACTAATCCGTATAGCACTTTCGCATTCTCGCGGATGTCGGGTTATGTAATGCACCGACAACTTTTCAGCGGTGTATGATGGCCATCTTCACCGATTTGATGGAGGACTTTCTCGAGGTTTTCATGGATGATTTCTCTGTTGTGGGGGATTCTTTTGAAGAGTTCTTGGACAACCTGGACAAGGTACTAGCACTTTGTGAAGAAACTAACTTGGTGCTTAATTGGGAGAAGTGTCACTTTATGCTCAAGGAGGGCATTTTCCTCCACCACAAGATTTCCACGAATGGTATTGAGGTTGATAAAGCAAAAATTGAAGTGATATCCAAACTCCCTACCCTACTTCCGTCAATAGAGTGAGGAGCGTTTTAGGCCATGCGGGGTTTTACCGCCGGTTTATCAAGGATTTCTCTAAGGTGGTAAGCCCCTTGTGCAAACTATTGGAAAAAGATGCCAAGTTTGTTTTCAATGAAGATTGTATGAAGGCATTTGAACTACTCAAGTATAAGTTGACTACCACTCCTATTATTACCGCGCCAAATTGGAGCTTACCATTTGAGCTCATGTGTGATGCAAGCGATGTGGCAGTTGGAGCGGTATTGGGGCAACAAATTAACAAGATCTTCCATCCGGTCTACTATGCTAGCAAGACCATGAACGAGGTCCAAGTCAACTATACAGTAACCGAGAATGAACTTTAGCCTTTGTCTTTACTATGGAAAAGTTTCGCCCGTACCTAATGGGTACAGAGGTGATTTTTCACACCGACCATGCGACACTTCGTTATTTGATGAGCAAGAAAGACTCTAAGGCAAGATTGACGCGGTGGGTACTTCTTTTACAAGAATTTGATCTTGAAATCCAAGACCGCAAGGGGAGTGAAAACCAAGTGGCGAACCACTTGTCCCGATTGGAGGAGGAGGGGAGGCCACATGATGGCCTTGAGATCAATGATTCATTTCTGGACGAACAACTCCTTTCCATTTCTATAACTGGGATGCCATGGTTCGACAATGTGGCCAACTATCTTGTGAGTGGCATTGTTCCAGATGAGTTCTTTTCAAACCAAAGGAAGAAGCTCAAACGGGACTGCCTGGACTACTATTGAGATGAGCCATATCTTTTCAAAATTTACATTGATGGTGTCATCTGAAGATGTGTACCAGAAGAAGAACAATTGGGTATTCTTGAAGCTTGCCACTCTTCGCCATATGGTGGTCACCATGGTGGACCGAGAGCTACTACAAATATGCTAAGATGTGGATTCTATTGGCCTACCCTGTACAAGGATGATATTGAGCTCGTTAAGTGTTGTGATGAATGCTTAAGGGCCGGTGGGATCTCCAAGAAAAATGAGATTCCCCTCACCATCATCCTAGAGATTGATATTTTTTATGTGTGGGGCATCAAATTTATGGGTCATTTGTGAGCTCATGTGGGAACACCTATATTTTGGTTATTGTGGATTACATGTCCAAATGGGTTGAAGCTGTGGCTTTGCCCAACAATGAAGCACGGAGTGTGGTAGCTTTCTTGAAGAAGAACATATTCACAAGGTTTGGTACCCCAAGGTCCATCATTAGTGATGAGGGATCACACTTTTGCAACAAAGCCTTCGACACTTTACTCTCCAAGTATGGTGTCACTCACAAAGTGTTGACCCATTATCATCCCCAAGCAAGTGGACAGGTTGAAGTCTCCAACCTGGAGATCAAGAGTATTCTGTCAAATACTGTCAATGCAAACCAGAATGATTGGGTCGAAGAAACTTGAAGATGCTCTTTGGGCTTATAGAACAGCTTACAAAGCACCAATTGGTATGTCTTCGTATCGGTTAGTGTTCGTAAAAGCGTGTCACCTTACGGTAGAGAGAGAGTATAAGGCTATGTGGGCATTGAAGAAGCTTAACCTTGAGTGGGATGTAGCTGCAAATCTTAGGGTCGAGCAATTGAATGAACTTGATGAGTTCCGGTTCCATGCTTACTCCAGTTCGTCCTTGTATAAGGAAAAGATGAAGTACCTCCATGATAAGTATAGCCGAAATAAAGAATTCAAAGAAGGTGATCTTGTGCTTTTGTTCAACTCTCGATTGTAGATGTTTCCGGGAATGCTGAAATCAAAGTGGAGTGGCCCTTTTGAAGTTTTACATGTGACACCCTTTGGTGCTCTAGATATGAAAAATAAGAATGGTGAGGTGTTTAGAGCCAATGGGCACCTGGTGAAGCACTATTTTGGCAAGGTTGATGATGGCCACGTTGTGGCATTTCTCCATTTCAAGTGAATGATGGTAACATGCGTCGTGTCGCGACATTAAATCAGGCGCTTTTTGGGAGGCAACACATGTGTTTTTCTTTCTCTTGCTTTTATTTTTTAAATTAGGAATTGTTTTTGGGCTAACTGGTTGTGAAGTCTATGCAGGAATTTGGGTGTGCATTGCAGGAACTTTGCAAGAAAAAAAATGGCTAAGTGTTGAGACAGTGCAAACCGCACTAGAATTATGCGGACCGCACAATCACTCTGCGGCCGCACAATTCTATGTGTGGTCGTACCACTGGGAGATGAAAAATGCCAAGTCTATGAAGTTTGGCATGACAAACTTCCTTAAGGATTTGCGTTCGCACACAAAATTTTGCAGACCGCACGAATTCTGCGGCCGCAGTCATTTTATGCAGACCACACCACCATTTCAAGGAACAATGTAAGGAGTGCGGATCGCACCAAATTTATGCGGCCGCACTCAGGTAAGTTGTGGTCTAGACGGGTCAAGGTATAAATAGGGATTTTCTTAGCTTTTCATACTTTACAAACTTTGACCTTTGAGACTAACCTAGCACAGTGCATATCCCCTTTGCTCTCAATCTTCTCTCTTTCCATCAAATGTTGAATTCCATTTGCATCTTCATTAATGGTATGTTAATTTCAATGCTTTAGATTCTTCTTTTTCTTTTTCTTTGTTTTAGTTTTTTTTTAGCTAAGGTTGTCCATGCCTAAAATGTCAATAGATGGTCAAATCTTGCTTACCATCATGTGGGTAGTGTCTTAAATGCTAAATGAGGCCTGGGTAAGTAGCTAATCATGCTTAATTGCTAAAAGCCATGCTTAATTAGTGAAAAGCATGTTAGGGATCTTAAGTCAATGCCTAGGTTATTTGAATTATGCAGCCGCACACATTTTTGTGCGGTCCGCACTAGGGTATGCGGCTGCACACATCTTTGTGTGTTCCGCAGCACCCTAAGTTTAGGGCACTTTTGATAAATGACATTGTGCGTCCGCACTCAATTTTGTGCGGTCAACACAGTTGAAACTTCAGAGACCCAGTAGGACATTGTGTGGCCACACTCAAAATTGTGCGGTCGGCCATAGGTTTGTGCGGTTGCACTCGTTTTTGTGCGGTCCGCACTGAGGAAACTTCAAAGACCCCAGTAGTCTGAACCGGGGGTTTTGCGGCCACACTCATTTTTGTGCGGTCCGCACTCACTTTTGTGCGGTCTGCATAACCCTTTTCTGAGACTGTGTACTGCAATTTCAAGCTTGATTCTATATACATTATGAGCTCCAATTCTAACTGATTTCCACTACTTTTATGTTGCAGAAAATGGTTCGCTCACGTGGCAGAGGAGATACATAGAAAGGGAGGGCAGAACCCTCCCGAGGCCGGGGTAGAGGCAAAACCAACCTACAACTGTTAGTTCAAAAGGTCCTGAACAAGAAAGCTACAGCTAATAGACCTCCTCCTGAACCTTCAAAGACTAGTGAGTACCTCCCATCCGTGGAAGCTTCTGAGGGTAACTCTGTGAAATCACAACCGGAAGCCCAATCACAACAATTCCTAGGGAGACTCTGCCTTGTTAATGAATCAACCTCCTCGTCCAGTTCTTCTGAAGGTTCGGAGGGGGTTAGTCAAGCCTCTGAACCCTCTACCCCACATGCTCTAGCCAACCCTATTAATGTTGATGATGATGATGATGATGTGGTCCCGGACGACGGGAGAGGGGGTGATACTGCAGTAGGAGAGTTGGAAAGATCAATCATGATAGAGATATGGGAGGACAGATTTGTCATTGCAAATGCCTTTGCCAAATTCAGGGAATGGTGGTCGCAGAGGTCGCTCACTCTTGAGCGACAATTCTTGACGAAAGATTTGAACAAGAACAACCCCAATGTCCTCAAACAATTCCAAGAGAGCAAAGGATGGAAGTGGTTCACCTCCAGCATGTTAGATGCAAATGAGCACCTGGTCTAAGAATTCTACGCTAACGTTGCTCACATCAAAAAGGGTACCAAGGTGACGAAAGTCCGAAATTTGAAAATTCGCTTTGACGCTCGTGCACTGAACTAATACGTAGGATTTGAAGAAGTAGAAGCAATGCAATATTTGGAGAAGCTAGATATGGGTGATGCAGTTCACTCATGGCTAGTAGAGATGCTGGAAATCCGAGGGACAACACCTCCATGGCTCACAACAGGGGTTCAAATAGTCCGAGTCACCCTAAACTTTGAAGCAAAAGGGTGGAAAACATTTGTGTGCAGCCACCTTGATCCATGCCTCAATGAAAACATCCTCCCAATTCTCCGTGCAGTTTTAGTGGCTTCCATCATGGCCGGGTATCCTATAAAAGTGGGAGCCCTGATGTCTTACAAAATTTCCCAAGCGATCCATAAGGGGGAGAGGTCATATCCCTAACCCAACTTCCTCACAGAGTACTTACCAGGATCAAGGGGTGGAGTCAAGGCATTATGGTATAGAGGTGAAGGCAAAGAAGCCTTTTTCATGGTACCACCTCCAGGGAGCTGACAACCCTAAGTTCAAGGGTAAAGCTACTACCTCTACTGGCCAGTCTGAAGAGCCAGCGATAGTGGTTGCTGATTCAGTTGCCGAGCCTTCCACAGCAGCCGTTCCTTCCACCGGAACAACAACCATGCCACCTTCATCTTCTGGACCTCCTGCTTCAGCTAGACTATCAGCGCCATTGTCATTGCCGACCTCATCTACTTACCCTCAGACACTGGCAAGTCTCAACAAATGGATGCATGCAGCTACTACAAAGTCGACTGCCATATCCAGAGCAGTTGCAACATAGTCCTCAGCCCCAGTAGAGCCTCACGTACCTCCGTCAGTGGAGGAAACTTTGAAGAAAATTCTAGACAACCAGAAGGTCATCATAGAGACTCTAGCTACGCATGGGAAGGTCATTAAGGATTTGGGAAAATAGGTCAAGAAGATGCCGAAGACTCAGTCATCAAAGGAGTCGGTAGAGAAGATGCGCAAAGAGGTTGAAAAGATTTCATCTGTCGGAGATCTTCCAATAGACCTGATCACGGAGCAATCAGTCCCAGCAGCACCACCAACAGTACCAGAGACATTAGAGGCAGCAACCGGCCAGTATGAGGAGCCGACTGCGACTACACACACTGCTGAGGAGATGATACAGATGCTCAACAACCCAGTTATCCCTCAGCCCGGAGAAGATGAGATACAATTAGAGGAGACATAGGGTGATGAGGACCCTATGCAGGCTGAGGACCCCATGCAGAATGAGACCACATAGGGAGTTTTCTTTACTCTTTACCCCTTTCCTTGTTCTTATTTTTATTAGCATTGAGGACAATGCTTATTTTTATTTGGGGGGTGGTCCATTTTGATTGACATTGACATTTGGTATGTAATAACTATTACACTATGTTTTTCCTTTATCTTTATTTTTTTCTTTGGTATGTATAAATTTTTTCCATTTGATGTATATATTCATTTACTTTAGCAGCTTCTTTTTACGTTTTTTGTGAACAATAAGCCTTTGGTTTTTTTAATACCATGGTTCTTTCCAAAAGTGGATGTTGTGTGAACTGGGTGGCTCTTCCCAACGATGGATGGTGTGACAAACTTCTTAAGGGATTGAGTCCGTTTTCTTTTATGTTTTGGTAAATATATTAGTAGTGAATAAAAGTGTCTCAAGCAAGCTTTATTTGGTACTAACACATTTACCTCCGACTTTATGGTTAGAATTAAAGTTGTTGGCATAAAATAGCTCTAGTTGTGACCTTTAGACTCTTGTGTTGACTTAACAATCATCGAGTGGTTCAGTCGAGCCATTGGTAATTTTCAATCTTAGCTAGAGTTGTTGTGGGTCCTCGACTTTGTTCTCTATAGAAATCCAGCAGCTTGAGAGGTGAGGTATTGACTTGCAAGTCCACGTTTTCGTTCCAATAAGTCTAGAACTTGCTCCGAATGTTTATCTAGGCGAAATCTAAGTGTAACTCGGCTTGAGAAATGATTGCAGGCTTTCCTTGATCCAATTTGAAACTTGAAAAATTCCATAGCCTACCAATGTGATATCCCTATTCAACCCCTTTGAGCCGAAGCCCTTTTTCTTTCAATAACCACGTTACAAGCCTTTATCTGTTTTGTAATGACCCTCTCTTGGCACCCGATCTTTCCTTAGCATTATTGAAAAATAATTGGCAAAAGCATAAGTTTGGGGGAGAGACGAGGAACTGGAAAGTGATAAAAGGTACAAATAAGAAAAAGAAATGATGAAAAGGGAAGGCAAAGAAAAGGAAGAAAGGCCAAAAAGAAAAAGAAAAAGAAATTCAAAAAGGAAGTGAATAAGGTAGAAAATTGAAGGGATTCAAAGAAAACAATGATGAAAGACATGGAGTAATTAGAAAAGGAGATAAATGAATGTTATGATCAAGAAAGAGTGACAGTATGTCTCTCTAGTTCCCCCAAGGAAGACGAAAATGACTCAAAGAGTCGAGAAAGTATGAGCCGAAAAAGAGAAAATGGAGTGCTTAAGGAAAGATGAAACCATCATATCCTAACAAATCCTACCTTGATCCAAAGCCTTCATTACATCTTGCAAAATCCCTATATGATTTCAAGTGGAGTAAGCTTACATTAGCGGTGATTTACATAAGGGGCAAGCTTATGGTACTTAGAGCCGGACTTGTGACATTTATTTGAGAGAGCTGACGAACTTCACAATCCTTGTTTCGAGTGTTACATTCTAACGTGAGATTTGATCATGGAGAGTAAAGGAGGAGGAGTTTGGGATCCACAATGACCTACGTGATAGAGCGAGTTTCCTTGATGAATAAAGTCAACTCTTGATGCTCTAGTGTCACATTAGAACTATGGTACTCAAAAAGTCAGAACATTGTGTTGAGGGTAATTGTTAGTCCCAATTGATGCATGATTGATTCACCTTAGGCCAACTGAAATATCCTTTTTCTAGTGGAGGTGTGAATTTCCTTATTTGCTTGAGGACAAGCAAAAGCTTAAGTTTGGGGGAGTTGATAAGTAGGGATTTTAACCGCTTATTCGCTCTCTTTTACTTGTGTTTTGAGTCAAAAATGCTTCAAGGTATTCCCGAAAACTAATGAAATGTGATTGATTACGGGAACATTGCAATATGATCCAAAGGAATCAAAATCCACTCATAAAGAAGTCAAAAGTGAACAAGAACCAAAACCGGGCAAAAAGGCTAAACTGTGCGAACCACATAATTCTAGTAAGGCCGCATGAAAAAGGTTTAGAGACTGGAATTTGTGCAAGTAAAGAGGTGTGAACCGCACAAATATTGTGCGGTCACACTCAATATTATGCGGACCGCAATAGACGAGATTCAGAGAGTTGACATTTTGGAAAAATGAAGGAGTGCAGATCGCACCAAAATTGTGCGGCCGTAGGATGTCAAGTGCGGCCTGCAAGAATGAAGATTCAGAGAGCTGGGTTCAAATCCAAAGTGAAGAAGTGTGGACCACATCATTTTTATGCGGCCGCATAATCAAGAGCGCGACTGCACTCAAAATTTTACGGTCCGCAAAAGTACAGCAAAAGCCAGAGCTCAAGTTCAAGGAATGTGGACCACGCCATAATTATGCGGCCGCACAACCTCCGCAATGGCATTTTTTTCCAGATATTTTCAGCTTAGTATAAATAGAACTTTTTGTCATTTTTAGGTTAAGTTATGTTTTAGAGGAGCACCTGTGTCGTCTTACTTTATTGATTTTGGCAATTTTGTACTAGATTTGTCTCTAAACACTAGATTTCATCCCATAATCTAATACTATGGATTTTATCTTCACTTCTTCTTTAATTTCCTCAATTTCCATGAGTAGCTAAACCCATAGCTAGGGTTGTGACCCAACCCTAGTGTGGGTATTTAATGGGTGTTTGATTTGGGGCTTGTTTGTGATTGGGTTAGTGATATTTAGCCTAGTTCTTTCTAGAACTCAAGAATTAATGGTTGCAAACATTGATTCATGCCTAAATGACTTAGTCTCTACTTGAGAAAGGGGGACTAAGTCTAGGAAAACTTGGCTAACAAGGAATTGAGGTGAACTCAAGAAATTGATAGCCCCAATTAAAGGGTTAAACTTAGAGATAGTAATACCCGACTTGATCTAATATCACTTGCTTTGTGCAAATACCCATTTGGACTTGAGAAAGCCAAATTGGGCAAAATCACTCAAACTACCGAGAGGTATAGAGTGAGTACTCGGGTGTGATAACTATATTACAACCCCAACTAATCAAGCTTGCCGTGAAATTTACAACCTGTTAGATAACCACCTAGGTATAAGTCACGGCCCTAGTCTATTTAAACATTTGAAAAACCTTAAAACCAAAAATATTGTACTTAGTTTTATTAATTGCAATCAATAGAGTAAAATAGAAGTAGAATATCAACCAAGTTTGTGGAAGTGTAATTAGAGCCAAAACTTGCAAGTAACCGAGAGATATAAACCTAATCTCATGTGTTAACTCCATGTGGATACGATCCCGACCTTAGTTGGGTATTATTATTGTAGTGACCGCCTCGCTACTTAATAGTGGTGTGGATTTGGCCGCGATCAAGGTCAAACATTCTTGGCAAATGTATCTTGCACTAAAAGCTCTTAGTGCTAAGTTACAACCAGGTTCACCAGTTAAGGCTCACTACAAATGGCATAATGGCATTCTGAGTAGGAAGGGCAAAATGATGGTAGGTGCTGATGAACAACTGAGGAAGAAATTGGTAGCTTCCTATTATAATAGCTTGGAGGTCATTCAGGCATTCTAGCTACTTTGCATAGACTGAAGCAAGATTCTATTGGAAGAATATGAAGCAGATTGTCTATACTTTCATCAGAGAATGTGACACATGTCAATGTGGCTTATCCAGATCTGCTGCAACCCCTCCCCATTCCATCGAGGGTATGGCAGGATATTTTCATGGATTCATTGAAAGTTTACCCAAGACTAAAAGCAAGGATGTCATTTATGTGGTAGTAGATAGGCTAAGTAAGACTACACACTTCATTCCTTTGAAGCACCCATACTCAGCCTTAGAAGTAGCCCAAGCCTTTAAGGACAACATCTTTAAGCTGCATGGCATGCCCAAATCCATAGTGTCAGACAGGGATGTGACTTTTACAAGTAAGTGTTGGAAGGAATTGTTCAATCTTCAGAAGGTTGACATGCTCACTTTTACTACTTACCACCCCCAAACAGATGGCCAGACAGAGGTTCTCAATAGATGTCTAGAGTGTTACCTCAGGTGCATGACATTTGACGGACCAAAGGAGTGGCCTCAGTGGTTATCCCTGTATGAATGGTGGTACAATACATCCTACCACTCTTCCACAAAAGTGACTCCTTATGAGATTATATATGGCGAACCACCTTCATCTCTACTCCCCTACATGCCCTTCGACTCTCAGATAGAGGTACTGGATAGAAGTTTACAAGCATGGGAGACTACACTAAGAGCTGTGAAGGCTCACCTACTCAGAGCTCAAGATAGAATGAAGGTTCATGTAGATAAAGGTAGAACTAACAGAAATTATGCAGTTGGGGATTGGGTATATGTCAAATTGCAACCTTATAGGCAGCTTTCCTTGAAGGATCACTCTTTCAAAAGCTTTCTGCTAAGTTCTGTGGGCCATACCAGGTCACTCACAAAGTTGGTGATGTTGCTTACACACTAGCCTTACCTGCTTATTCCAAAATTCACCCTATCTTCCACATATCCCAACTCAAGAAGAAGATTGGAAACAACCTTGTTTCACCAGTTCTACCTACTGTTCATACTGAACATGGTTATGTTCTGATGGCCCATGAAGCTATTTTGGATAGACGCCTAGCTCCAAAACATGGGCGTGCAACTACTCAAATACTTGTCAAATGGCGCAACACAGGACCAGATGACAACACTTGGGAGGATCTACACGACTTCCAACTTCGATTTCCCAATTTCAATCCTTGAGGACAATGATTGTTTGAAGGAGAGGGTAGTTGTTATGATTCATTTGTAATTGGGATTACATTTCGTTATAGTTTTCATTTACAGCAGTGGCAGTTGAGTTAGTTAGGAGTTGGTTAGATTTGTTAGACACAATCACGTGAGGGGCACATGCCTTCCTACAGTTAGTTATAACTAACTTTCCCTCCCCAGATTCCCTCTCCTATAGTAGTTGGAATCCTTCCCAATTGTACACATGATTTTATTGCTATTGATTAATACTATTTCTCTCTATCTTTCTCTCAATATTTTCCAATTCTTCGAGTGATTGTTCAAGAGCAATTCTTCTAATTTTGCTCTTTAAGTCTTCTCTCGATTCAATCTTCATTTCAGTCGATCCCCAATCTCCCAGTATCAATATTTCGGCTGCTCAAGCCGGTACAGGTACAGAAGTGGCTACAACGGAGCAGCTTACTCCTGAGATGGATTTACCGATTGAACTAGATTTACCCGCCTTTTTCACCCAAGCGGATTTCCCCGTGCTACGGAGATTGTATCAAGCATTGAAAGTACTTGAGTCTCATTCTTGCTGAGGCCAGCAGGGCTATCAAAGTAAAATCTCAAGAAGAGGAATAAGAACATTTACAATGGATGAAAAATCTCAAGGAAAATACAATTACATGTAATAATGGAATCTGTCAATGGGCGGTGTCGTTATTTAATAATAAAACTATTCTAAGTTGTCATAACCATATATGTCTAACGTACTCCGCGAGTTGCTAATTTTTCTCACAAAGGGTGTGTTTAGTTCCTCCGATTGGAGGAAAATATTTTCCAAAATTCCTTCTCAAATTTTCCCACCCTATTTCCGACCCTCACCGACCCAACCCACACCCACCCACCTAACCCCACCCCATGCCCTCTCTCCAAAAAACTTTTTTTTTCGTCACCACCCACACCCACCCCGCAAAAAAAAATTACTTTTTTTTTTGTAATTTTCATATTTCTGTTTTTTTCACCCCTCCCCTCCCCCTCGACCCCACTCCCGCACAAAAAAAATTACTTTTTTTGTAATTTTCAAATTTCTATTTTTTTTTTGTACCCCTACCCCTGCCCCCACTCCCGCACAAAAATATTTTTTTTATATATTTTCAGTTTTACTTTTTTCATCTTTCGGTTTACAAGTTCCAAAGTTATGAGTTCGGAAGTTTATGTGTTTCAAAGTTTACAAGTTTAGAAATTATAAAGTTTACGAATTCGAAATTTCGCGGTTTCGAAAGTTTTGCGGTTCAGAAGTTTATGAAATTTGTGGGTTCGAAAGGTTGTTGGGTCGAAAGGTTATGGCTTCATGTTTATTGTATCAAAATTATTTATGAATACTCTTGAGAAAATATTTTTCTTGATTTGCATACCAAACATCGAAAAATGAATAAGATTACTACTTATTTTGCAAGAAAATATTTTCCCTTATACCAAACACACCCAAAATCTACACTATCCTTATTTTCTCCCCAGGGAAAATTGGTTTCCTTATTTAGCAAATGGAATTAAGAAAAATAATGTTAAATGAAATAATAATGTCTAATCCATATCTTTTGACAAACAATTGGACAAGTATTTGTATATGAGGCCAAAAAATACACACAGGTATACCGATCTTTTATATATATTACAGCGAGAAGTTCTACCCTGAAAGGACTTGCTGCTACCTGCAGCCTTTCAGTAGGTAGGAGGAAGGACTTGAAAAGCTGTTGTTGCTCGTGCAAAAAATTTCATTTTCCTTTCCCTTTCCAGGTGATCCACATTCACTGAAATCAAGAGTACGCCTCTCACTCTGCAAATGAACAGATAACAAGAAAGTTAAAATTTTCAGTTACAATAACTCTCTTGACAAGAAAGAGAGAGAATTGACACATACTGAAAGTACCCTTAAGAGCATGTAGTCTTAAACTTGCCATGACATTTTTAAAGTTAAATTTTTTCAGATATAGAAAGGTGTCATCCTAACTGCATAGTTACTATATCGAAAAGACGTAACTGAATTAGCATAGGAGAGAGAAGTTTGCCGTTACTGCGAACGACAATGGGATAGGACATACCATAACATTTGCAGACAAAAGTGAATGATTTTCATCTGCTTTCTTGTTTTTGGAGTTCCTCCCCCGTAGGATTGACTCAGGAGTTTCGCCTCCCAAGACCTCCTGTGCGTCTGCAAATGCCCCTGCAGTCTGCTCACTCAATTGCTTCATCAATCCAATAGCATCGTAGCTTCTGTCACCTGGACTCATAAACAGCGCAAGATCCTACAAAGTTTCAAAGTACTTAAGTATGAGCATGGAATTTCAACATATTAAAAGAGCAAACATAAAGATATTAGTCACACAATAGAACATATAATGTAATTTACAAAATCCTGTTTACCTCAAAATTAAGTTCATTATCAAGTCTTGGGCTTGACAGAAAAGAGTTGATGAACCATGGAGATTTCCAAGCTGAAGGAGATTCAATACTCCTTTTATAAGGCGTTTCTCCAGATCTGACATGAATAGGGTCAATGGCAATTAAGTTTGCAGGCCCATGAATGCAACGTGGAAAGGATGAAGAGAAAACAATGGAGAAAGCATAGGGTAAAATGCTTCAATGGTCTTACATGCTTGCAGTCTCAGCGCCAACTCCATTTCCTGAAGTTTCAGCTGAGTTGTCCAAGGCTGTTGGTGCTGGAGCAGATTGCATTGATGTAGCGATGACAAAACTACTTCCGTCTTTCTTTCCGCGTATACGAGGAGAGCAAATAACAGAAAAACATGAAGTCTCAAATGAAGATGAAACAGAACCTTGATTTGATGCAGCTTCGAGTCGTCTAGCATACTGATTTCCTAGAGCTTTACTGCTGAGATTTGTAGCTCTACCAGACTTGGCTCCAAAACGATCAGGAGAGAAGAACAGGTCACTTGCATTCAGTTCAACCAGAACTCCAGAAGGTTGTTTTATCTGAAACAAGCAGAGCATAAAAGTTATATCCAATTAAAGGATTCTCTGTCTAACAATTTGATCGGGTCTTAGTTCCGAATAAACAGTACGGTTGATGAATTTAAGCATCAACCGAAAATTAGATTGACTATAAACAAGATGTTACAGTATCTTGCAACAAGACTATAAGACTAGATTGACTTGTAACAAGACTATAAGACTACAGCACCAGCACGTTAAGAATAATGGAAACAAAGGAAACGGAGACAGTCAGGATGCTTGAACAGAAAGGAAGGAATTTCTCAACATAGAGCTCCAGTTTTTTGGTTGTATAAATTTTTCATTAAATTATTTTCGGATATTTAAAATCGACTGGTAATGCTAAATACTGACACCACCACCATTCTCAGAAAACACAAAGTGGTGCCAAAGGAAAACAATATGACTCAACTCACCTTTCCAACACCATTCTCAGAAAACACAAAGTGGTGCCAAAGGAAAAAAATATGACTCAACTCACCTTTCCAATTGCACTATTGGCTCCACCCTTTGTGCCCTTCCTTGTTCCTTTCTCTTTACAGTGAACTTCACCTCCATCTAACTGTCTCTCGCTGGAAAGTCCATTGCGTACCTTGTCCTCCTCCTTACTTCCATCTTCAGTTGGATTTACGTTTTCTTTATCTTCAGATGAAGCTTGAAGTTCCAACGTCTGATCCATAGTTAGAGAAGACTTTGTTGCTTTTTCATTTGCAGCCTCGTCAAACATAACATCTAATCGAGAAAAATCCTTAGACAGATCAGAGAATGATTCTTGACGGAGATCACTTCCAATCTTCTTTTCACATCTCTTTTCTGACAAAGGTGACACCAAATCACGGTGTCGCTTCTTTAATATAGAAGGTGTGCTGGTGAATGTTTTGGCAGCACTTCTCAGGACGGCATCTGGACTTCCATCTCTAGATGGTGAATCCCACAGCCTAAATGGAGTAAGACAGTTCACAGAAGTCATCAGCAACTGGCGGATGCCAAGAGGGCTGTACTCTTGCTGTGCATCTGCACCAGATTGTATAAGATCACAACTGAAAAATGGAATGTCCAAGCTCGGAAAACGAGGAGGCTCATAGTATAAGGCTCCTCCATCCTTCTTCTCTTCTGGTACACTCGAATTTTCGTTCACCAATGGACATGTTTGAATAGTATTTGAAGGAGTTGAGCGAAAATCATTGACAGAAACTAGCTGTAGAGAATCTTTAGTTTGACCCAGTTGCTCTTCAAGGAGAGGATCGTCCATTATGTTGTCACAAGGAGTACCAGATTCAAAGGGATATAGAAAACCATCAGAGTTACTTGTGTGGGGCTCCTGTGCTGGGTTTCCCTGCGATGGATTATGAAACTGATTTGCGGCAGTACCAAACATGAGTGAGCTTTGCTCTGAAGAAAACTGTGAAGGAATAGAAAATGGTTGACCGGATGAAGTTCCCATAACATGTGAACAGAGAGGGTTGCAGCAATTCTCTACAGCCATATTTCCACCTTCAGAGATCTGATAGTTCGATGATTGGCAAATCAAAGAATCTGCAGTTTCATCAGCACCGTTCATACCAGTTTCAGAGGGAATGTATTGTGGAATTCCCGCCTCAGGGTATACCATCCCGCAACCCTCCACAGAGGTAAACATCTCATTGGGCTTATCTAAACCCACAACCATGCTTCCAACATTAGTCGTTTCATACTTCACTGCATTTTGCTGTGGAAAGGTAACCATTTCGTGATTCCCATTGCCAGTTAAACACTGCATGAAGAGCCCTGAAGAATCCTGCATCAACTCCAGCGGAGAAATATTGGGTATGTCATCTGGATTAAACTGCCATTCTTTTCCCATGGATGCTGCCCAGTCATGTGAGAAGTTATGCTCCAGGAGCTTGGATTCGTCAAGTTCAATAGGCACTTCTGCCATTGAAAAGGTAATATCTTCAAAGGCTGGGGTATAGTATTCAGAGCATGGTGCTGAACTAGAGCTTGGGTCCTTCCCATAATTTGAATCCTCCAGCAACTTGCCCTCCTCTCTTGTATGTACAAATGTGTTGCCCATGTCACTTGTAGACTGGGAACAGCCTGCAAGATTTGACCCTTGACTGCATTCTGAAGCTTCCTCTATTTCGGTTCCTTCTTTACGAACACTATCATCTTCACTACTCTGTTGCAACTTCGTCGAAGAAGGGATTGATTGGTTCTGACGGTTGACATTAGGCAGAGCAGGGAACTGTGCAAGTAAACCTGATGCCAAATACGAGTCCAATTTCTTTTTGACAGAACTATTCCAGTGATTTTTTATTGCATTATCTGTCCTGAAATTGTAGCAAAGTCTTTACATGTCATATAGAATAGTGTAGGAAAGCTCAGTGATGACAACTTAAAAAGAAAATGGAACCAAACAAACTCTTGTTCTATAAAAGAGAGTGGCCAACAGCTTGAAAGTACCTTCCAGGCAAATACTTCGTTAACTCTGCCCATTTATTCCCGTAAATTTGGTGGGCACGAATCAGAGTCAACTCCTCCTCCTGCGTCCAAGCTTCCTTGTTTATTCCAGGATTCAGATGATTGTGCCACCTGGAAAGATCACTCTTAATAGTTATTATAGCAAATTCAATAATATAAGTAAAAAAAATTTAGAGCTTCATATTCTTGAGAAACAACAACACAACAACAAACCCAGTGTAATCCCACAAGTGGGGTCTGGAAAGGTAAAAGGGAGGGCAACAACAAGCACACCAATCAGAAAACCGAAGCGAATATACAAAACAAACACTAGGTACTGCAATCAGAAAACCGAAACGAAAGCAACAACAAATAATAACAGATGTCAAGGAATACGAGAATACACAAATGACACTACGTCATGTACTAAAGCTACTGTTACAAACAAGGAAAACGCTCGGCTACAAACAGTCACCTGCAATTTCAATTATGCTAAAAGAAAATAGAAGGCGAATGACACCAGAAAACTCCTACGAAAAGAACAAGATGCCTCTTATCATGCCATTGACATACATATCTATAATTTTATGGAGACTTGTCAAAGTATAAGTTGATGAATAGCATCTACCAGTTAGTGAAAATGGTTCGTATGGGAAAACAGCAATCAAGTTGGTTAAAAAAACGTTCACTGCGAGATGGCTGCATACAGGGGCATCTTATGAGGTTAAGAGAGTTGCTAGGAGTGTAGATTTCTCATTTAAACTGAATTAAACAAGTTACGAAGAATTAGGAAGTTGAAATCCCACAAGCTGCCTCACACAAACTCTCGTACTCACAGCAGAAATTGACACTAAACAAAGTGAAAAAAGAAGAGCAATACATATACCATTTAGGAAACAAAATAATCAATTACTTGCTTACCTTTCTCGACATTGTTTTCCAATACGTCCCGGCAAATGTTGAGCGATGGTGGACCACTTTTTGGGGCCATATTTCTTAACTAATTCAACTATTACTTCATCCTCCTGCAAGTAAATCAAAAAGTGAGATAGTTAATAGCAATATAAAGGACATGGATGCCGAGTGTTCCAGAATAATCACATATTATGCAAGCATATGAACTTACCTCTTTAGACCATGGACCTTTGACAAGTTCAGGATTAAGAACTTTCTGCCACCGGTGCAAGCATTGTACATCAGTCCGGTCTTTAAAACATTCCGCTGCATGGAGTAAATTTCTCAGATCAGTAAATCATCTTCATGTCCTTAATGCTGAAGTAGCAGTAAGCTGATTTAAGTCAAATAGTTTCTGCTACAACGATTGGGTGTGTCATTAAACTTCAAATGCAGTTGTAAGTTAACCGATTCAACCATAGCATATGTTATAACTTATAACAGGGAGAGACTCCAATCCAATGCCTCAAAAAATGAATACAGCAAAACATTTCTACAGAAAATGATAGTGAGAAAGGTTTTTTTCCTGACAAATTGGGAAGACCAACTCATTTAACTAGAACATCTCTAACTCAGTTCAATCAATTTATTCATTAATTGAGCCAGGAGATATGTGACTACCAGCTGCTTCCTCTTATCAAATGTGGATACTATGATAGAAAATATGAGCAGAACAAGTAGGGAAAAATGACCAATTGAACATTTGATGCAGAAGACAATGGCAGTGAATCTCTGAGCTATCAGGTTAGAGTTACTCCAAACCGACAAGGTTTACTTCAACTAAGTACTACTATTAAGATGTGCATAAAGAATGTATACTTAATGTCGAATGGAGAACAATCTGGAAGCAACGAGTTAACTGTTGCTTTAAAACCTGTTATGAGAAAACTGGCATTGTGGAGAAACTTCATGGAAGAAAAGGGCAAAAGGCTGAAAGGAGGGGCATTTGTTTTGTACTGACCCAGGACCAAAGAGAGGAGAGATGTTTTTTTTATTTTATGCTGTGGGATAGAGAAGTAAAATAACCGTAAAACAAGTTAAAAGCAAAAACTCTATTTCACTCTTGGAATATGAGAAGTTTTCTCTTTAAAAGCTTCCTTGAGTAGATTCCTGCGATGAATCCGAGAGAACTCTACACCATATCCTATTCCTGAAAAGAAAACAGCCTCCCAAAGATGACCTCAAGGTCTTATTCTTGAGCTATGATCAACTTCCAACTCTTTCAACTCAAAGTAAGTGTTGGTTTCTGCAGGTTTGACCAAAAGAAGGAACCAAAGTGAACCAAGAGGATGCTTTTGGCCAGCATTTCTCAGAGACTTGTACTTTAATTTACTTAGTCCATCTTGAAATGTCAAGTAATTGTGTCATACACGTCGAACAGCAGCCCTAGTTTGGACCTTTATTTCGTGAACTACGTTTGACTTTTTCTTTTAACGCAAAGTATATGTTGACGCTAATCATAAATGTAAATAAGGTCTTTCATCCTGAACTTATGGTTCAGCACATTATAGCAGGTCAAAACAAGGAGGAACACTGGTGCAGACTGCAGACATCATTGAAAGGGCTTGAATATAAGCTAATTAGGGAAACAGTTCTGCTCGTATGACCAAAACCTACGAGAAACTGGCAGTTTACTGAGGCTGACAAATAACTTTTATTTCCTGTGGCCGTAAAGTGACCACTCATTCAGAAAAACTCACGCTATTGTAAAAACAACACATCAGCTTTCTGACTGTATAACTCAAGTAATCCACTTAGAAATTCCATATTTTCATTAGTCCACCTGCAGAGGCAGTCCTGTTAAAGTGGAAGAGATGGTGTTTGCCATAAGCATCATATGTTAAAGGTGAAAGATCAGCAGTGTGCCCCATGAGGCCATGAATGTCAGGCACATTATGCTGTTAAATAACAGGATGATGCAGTACTTTACCTATTTTTTTCCAGTTTTTGCCCTTAAAACGTTGGACAGCTTTGCGTAGGATCTCGTCCTGAAAGAGAAAAGGATTTGTGTTGTTAAGACTATATAAAACAAAAGGTTGAAATCTATACCGAAATTGGTCATACTACACCACATGTAAATATGTAGAAAACGAAAATCGAAACCTAGGGATTTCAGAAGGAACCTTAGAAGTCAAGATGTCCAATCAATAGGCATCTACCACTAGGACGCTTCAAGCGTTCTTTCTACGTAGTGACTTCTCGATCAAATTAAATCCTTACTATCATGTAGATTCAAATTGAGTACCATTGAATGTATAGATCATGAGAAATTAGCAATAGACCCTTCGAAGAAAAGGGGGAACCAGATATTTTTGGGCTATATTACACAAGTTAAGGAGGCTATCTGCCGCTGCTAGGTAGGAAAATGGACAAAAACAGTCATGCCCATATGTTTCACTATGCCTGCCAGCATCCTTTGTGAGATTTGGAATGAAATAACAAAAGAAGTTTTGAGAGCTCAGCAGCTACAACGCACACACGTAAGTTTGTATGTCTATACGTACTATTTTTATGGACAAACTGAAAGATGTACACAATGTAGATAATCCTTTTAAGTTCCTACATGCTATAGTAACTATACAAATACTATACGATACACTCTCCTTCTTTGTATCACACGCTGTACAAATCAGCATTTTCTTATTGCTATATCGATGAAGTTATGTTACTTATCAAAAAACAGATATTCCTGGGCTGTATGTGGAAACAGTTCCCTGAAAGAGTAACTGTACAAAATTCAGATTCTTTTATGAATATAAAGAAATACCATAAACCTATTTGAAGTTTCAAAATATGTAGCAGCTAGCAGTCATCACTAATGCCCTCTTAGCATAATTAAGCATGGACAGTCAGCTCAATCAACTATGCCACAATGCAAACTAGTTGGGATCAGTGATATGAATCCTATTCCTATCTCTGTGTATATATTCTTCCCTATGAAGATTCATCAAAATTTGATTATTGTAACTCCCCCCTCTTTTATTTGTACTAGGGACCTATGCCTCATAGGCATGGACAAGAACTTTTAATTAGGTTCAATCATTTTGACCATATTCATATTGTTATAGTGCTTGTGACAGTTTCCATCCTAGGAACGTATTACCACCCTCTCCCAACAGAGGAAAAGAAAATTTTAGTAAGGAAAAAGAACAAAAAGGAAAAGCACATGCATTAAAAAAAGTAACTATCCATTGCTTACCAAAATGAAAGGAAATAAATAAAGAATAGCTTGAATGCAAGAAATTTTGACTTTTTTTCGATGGAGGAAGAGCCCACTTACTTCTTCAGTAGTCCACTGCCCCTTTGTCGAACGTCTCGTAGGACCACTAGTTCTCCTGTTAATATTAGCACCAGATGAGAGCGTAGTTCAATATTCGACACGCTATTCGAGTGAGATTTATTGAGGTTAGTAATCTGTCTCAAAATTCATCTCAATAGCCTTGTCATGCCCTATCCATTAAAAGACTGAAGGGTTCATGTAACATAGCAGTTCGATAAAGAAAGTGCACAAAATCACATATTGGCACTCAAAATATATGGTATGAAAGAAGCAACGGACAGTGCTTTGAAAATTACCCATGCAAAGGCCGAACTCTTTGGAGGCTAGTGCTAGTGCCATCTGAAGGAGTTCTTATTCTATCACTTTCCATGGTTGTTTGACGCAAAGGCAAATCTGCATAACCCACCACCCAAAGGTTGATAATTCTCTCCAGAATGTCTTCTCCAATTCATTATATGTCACCCTAAGATGTTGGATCTCCTACCTGATTCCATAACAAAATGCATGGCTCAGATTAGAGCAAAAACAACATCATGGTTGCTAAAAAGCATGAGATAACTATTAAAGAAATAATAACCATTCAAAGAGGCCTCGACTGCCTCATTTATCATTATGCCACATCTGCTCTTTCATGAACAAACCAGAAGTCCCAGTTTCAGCAATTAAGTATGTTTCATGCTAATTCTTATAGTTTTGGAAGTAAACTAGCTTTTGCCATTATGTTGTTCAAATTGTGCAATGTCCTATATGTATATAGCTCTAAGGAATCCATTTCACATGAAGTTTACAACAACAACAACAACCCAGTGTAATCCCACAAGTGGGGTCTGGGGAGGGTAGTGTGTACGCAGACCTTACCCCTACCCTAGGGTAGAGAGGTTGTTTCCAATAGACCCTCGGCATCCTTCCCTCCAAGAACTCTCCACCTTGCTCTTGGGGTGACCCGAACTCACAACCTCTTGGTTGGAAGTGGAGAGTGCTTATCATCAGAGCAACCCACCTTGTCCCATTTCACATGAAGTTTATTTAATTGAAAGGCAAGAAATTCGAACAAACAAAGGAAAGAAAATCCAGCATATGAATTCCTACTGAATCGACGAAAGAATAGAAAACATCCTCCCTCCTCACATACCATTCAATGGATGTTATACAATGAGCTTATCCTTTTGGGTGTCATGATCAGAAAGAAGAGAATATAGCATACGAATTTAATGTGAAATGATAAGTTTTAATAAACTAGGTTGTATACGGTGAACTGAATTCAAAACTTTGCTGACAACTGATTAATCTTAATTCTTTTTGTCTTTCTTTGAGGCCTAAATTAATATTGAGATTTAATTCTTAGCCCCTTTCAATTTTCTTCTCTTGATTAATAAATTTCAAAAATCACCTATCCACAAATACTAAAACTATAATCAGCTTCCTTCAAACTGAAAAAGTGAAAGCCAAAATCTATAAAATCTACATTATCATCGACGCCACAAATCATAAATTGAGGGTTCAGTAAGAATTAAACACACAAATTTAGGTAAAGAATACAATAAACAAAACCAGTAAAATCAACAGCAATCTCAAGAAAGATCAAGAATAAGAAATTACTAAAATGATCCAACAAAAAGAATCTGATCAAACTCATTGGTTTCTTTATTAATCCAGGTGTAATTTTTAAAATAAAAATCAAATTAGGGTTCAAAGATACAACTTCTAACAAAATCAAGATTCAAACTTCATGATACCCAAATCCAAGAAATCATTAATTAACAAATCAATCAAACCCAAAAGAGATAAATAAAGAAAGCCAATTAACCATCAAAATTTCCAAGAACAAAAAAGATAGTAAAAAGTGTACATACCGAACTCAGCTTCAAAAAATCCAAGAAAACCAATGGAGTAATAAAAACAAAGCACATTTGCAGATCCCAAATACAAAAAGGACAAAAATTCAGAGTAAGATCTGCAAATGCACTGATTAAAATTTTAGACAGAGAAAGTGTAGTCTAGAGAGAGAAAGAGAAGTGGGTGTGCACTGTGTTGTGTTGTTTGAAGAAAATAATGAGAAAAACGGTCTCTTAGGAAATTCAAATGTTAAGGGAGGGCGGAGTATAGGGTTTTAAGGTTTCAAAAACATATTTGGGACTGGTCAACGGTGGATGATTTGTATGTAAAGTAATCTCAGCCGTCCGATTGGTTTTATTTTTGGTAAGTTTTCAAATTTTGCCAATGTTAACGGGCAAGTTTTTACCTGCTACCTGCTTTTGCTATTTCCTCTCTTCTTTTTTTTACTTTTAAAAAGCAGGCAACGCAACTCTTTTTTTCTTTTTCTTTTTCAAGGAGGCTACATTTAGTAAGAAACTAAATTTTATTCCAAAAAATGCCAATTTAGAAGCCGTAGCATACACGATGTGTGTATATGGACATTATTAAGATATATACTGCTACAAGTTTAAAGGGGACTAATTGTTTAATTTTAATTAATTTGTTTTTTAAAAACTAAACAAACGAAAAGAATTACTAGTAGACAGTGCACTATGGTGCAAAAGTAGCCCCTTAGAATTGCCGGTTCAAAATATAATTACTTTTAAAGAAAGATGGACGAGGGATAAGTTATACTAGTTTGTTTGGATGGTTGTTATTCATTGTATTGTATCATATTGTTATTTTAAATATTATTTTTGTTTTGATTGTTACTTAAACTTTATTGTATAGTATCGTTAAATCCGTCATTACATAACGACGAAATATGTCACTTTATGTAACGACCGATTTGGTGTGGTTGCGTCGTTACCTTGTCTTTTTCTCTCAATCTCACCCTTCATTATTATTAAATAATTTTATTTTATCATTTATCCTACCTTTGTATATCATAATTTTATCATGTATCATAATCTTTTTTATAATATTGCAAGTTTATTCTTCATATTGCTGGGGCATGATATCATGAAACGATGATAAAAGATACAATATATCCAAACGTTGTATTTATCAAACTATACAGTACAATACAATACAGTACGACACGATACATTATGAAACGATATGTAACAATCATCCAAACAAGCTGTTAATTAAGATCAAACTTGTTTACAATAGCATCGTTTGTTTAGATATTGACTTTTATAATAAATAATTGTTATACATCTATAAAATATTTGAAGTATAAGTATTTTTTGGCCGTTATAGGCAAAAATTATCCAAAAATTAATTACTTTACTTTTTTTGTTACATATAAAAGATTAAACAAATTATTCAAATTTAGAATCTCAAAAGATATGCATATTTCATTAATTAATTTTAAAAAATCTAATACATTATTGAAACATCCATAACTAAACTACAAAGATTTAATATTAAAGCACACATTTTTAAGGTACTAAAAATAAATTCTTTCAAGATCGATGAAAGAACTATATAATTTTATCCTGTTTCATAGATATAAGTCTTTTACTAGGAATATAACGCTTGAATTAGTAAAAATTTATGTCTAAACTTTCAGCAAAAAGGTATCGCTCCCTTGAAAGCAATGTAAGAGCTTAATGATTAATCTTCAAATCTTAAGCATTATGCAAGATGAAAATTTTATCTAATAGAAAAATTGTGTAAGGATCTTCAAATATTAGACATTATGCAAGATGAATACGTTTGTACAAGGAAATTATATATTTTTAATTAAGGAAGTATGTACTAACATAATATTTTTTAAAATAAGTTGTACATAATTTTTTTTTAAAACATATTTAGTCAAAATATTTAGACTTTTTATTGGTAATCTTAAAAATTCTACATGATTATTTAAAGAGGAATAATTTTATAAAAATGCGTATTGCTAAAAATTAGATGTTATTGTTATAAGTAATAAAAGGCTGTTATAAAAAGATAAAATATCATACTCGTATAAAAATTAGTTTAGAATCAAACTAAAATTTTGTAGTGAACAAATATTATATAAACATATTGTTATATTTTCAAAGAGGTATCGATCGTACTGAAAGGAATGCACATAAAGACAAGACAGCTTAAGCTTCACTGAAAGAAGAAAAGCTTTTTTCTTTCTTTCATCCATACCTTCAGCTGGCCATCGTTCTCTGGCAAATTCTAAAGCTTTCGGATCTGGCGCAGTCTTCCGGTGTTACGACCTGGTGCTCTCTTGTGAAGAGCCAAAAGCTCTTGACGTAGGGAGGTTCGGTCCAGTCTGTTCACCTCAATTTGCGCCCTATTTGAGACTAAAGCAGGCGGGGTGGCGACCTCGTCTTAAGATAAGATATAGGCAATAAGACTTTAAGCGCACCTGAGCGTGTATGAGGTGTAGCTTTAGAATATCAAATTCCAACTTCAATATCAAGGCTCATTGGCCTATTTTTTTAAAAATAAAAAATCAAACTGGGTAGTTTGTAACTTTGTCCTTAATTGGTTATTTTAACTATTAAAATGTTGACTAATGCTCTTTTGGGCCGATTTTGAATAGAATACTTAGTTTATAACCGTTTGAGATGCTCATGCAACAACGACAACAACGTACCTAGTAATATCCCGTCCGTGAGGTCTAGAGAGAGTAGAGTGTACGCAGACCTTACCCCTATCCCGAAAAGGGTAGAGAGGTTGTTTCCGGGAGACTCTCGGCTCAACAAGAGAGACAATAATATCATAAAAGAAACAAAAGAAAAGGCATGTAACAACAAAAGATGCCAGAATTAAAATAACAACAACAAATAAGGGAAAGGACAATAACACAAAACTATGCAAAACAACAATGTGAACACAACATAGACCGCTAACAAACCTAAACAAAACTCTATCAGACTACCCGGTACAAAGAGGGAAGAACTCTCGACTACCCCATAGCCTACCACCCTAATGCTCGACCTCCACGTGTTCCTATCAAGAGCCAGGTCCTCGGAAATTTGAAGTCGCGCCATGTCATGTCTGTTCACCTCTCCCAATACTTCTTAGGCTGCCCTCTACCTCTTCTCCTACCTGCCAAAGTCAACCGCTCACACCTCCTAACCGGTGCATCCAGGCTTCTTCTCCATACGTGTCCGAACCATCTAAGTTGCGCTTCCCGCATCTTGTCGTCCACGGAAGCCACGCCCACCCTCTCCTGAATATTTACCTTCCTAATCTTATCCATCCTAGTATGCCCACACATCCATCTCAACATCCTTATTTCTGCTACTATCATCTTCTGGATATGTGAATTCTTGACTGGCCAACACTCAGCTCCATACAACATGGCCGGTCTAACCACCGCTCTATAGAACTTACCTTTGAGTTTCGGTGGCACATTCTTTTCACACAGGACTTCAGATGCTAACCTCCATTTCATCCACCCCACCTCAATACGGTGTGTAACATCCCCGTCGATCTCCCCATCTCCCGGGATAATTGACCCTAAGTACTTAAAACTTTCTCTCTTGAGGATGACCTGTGAGTCAAGCCTGGCTTCCACATCTGCTTCCCCCGTCACATCGCTGAACTTACATTCCACATATTCCGTCTTAGTCCTACTCAACTTGAAACCTTTAGACTCCAGGTTCTGCCTCCATACCTCCAGTGTCCCATTAACGCCACCTCGCGTCTCATTAATCAGGACTATATCGTCAGCGAACAACATACACCAGGGACCCTCTTCTTGTATATTGTGTATCAGTGCATCCATCGCCAGAGAAAATAAGAACGGCTGAGCACTGATCCTTGGTGTAACCCCATAAAACCCGGAAAAGGCTCCGAGTCACCTCCCACAGTCCTAATCCGAGTCATAGCTCCATCATACATATCCTTTATCGCCCTAATGTAAGCCACCGACACACATTTCACCTCCAAAGGACTCCTCTATGGACCTTGTCATACACCTTCTCTAGGTCAATAAACACCGTATGCAAATCCCTCTTCCTATCCCTGTATAGTTCCACCAACCTCCTGATAAGGTGGATAGCTTCCGTAGTAGAATGACACGGCATGAACCCGAACTGGTTTTCCGATATAGACACCGCCCTTCTTATCCTCCCTTCCATCACCCTCTCCCAAACTTTCATGGTATGACTTAGTAACTTGATACCCATATAATTGTTACAATTATGTATATCCCCTTTGTTCTTGTACCCCAGAACCATTTTACTCCACCGCCACTCATCAGGCATCCTCTTTGTCCTGAAGATAACATTAAACAACCCAGTCAGCCACTCCAAGCATGTTCTACCTGCATATCTCCAAAACTCTACTGGAGTCTCATCTGGTCTGGTCGCTTTGCCCCGACTCATCTTACCCATCGCACCCACGACCTCCTCAAACTTAATGCGCATACACTCTCGGAGTACCCTAATTTCTCTAACACTATGTTTCCATCCCCCTTTTCATTCTGAAGTTTATGAAAGTACGATTGCCATCTTTGCCTAATCTAGGCCTCTTCCATCAATACTCAACCGTCCTCGTCTTTGATGCACCTCATTGATCCAGGTCACGGGCCTTCTTCTCTCTCGCTTTGGCCAACCGAAATAACTTCTTGTCCCCACCTTTGCCCCTAAGTTCATCATAAAGCCGACCAAAAGCAGCAGTCTTAGCCTCTGTGACCAATAATTTCTCCTCCTTCCTAGCCTCCTTATATATTTATCTATTCGCTCTCCTCTGATCCTCGTCGGTGCTCTATACTAACTTAATGTAAGCTGCTTTCTTGGCTTCCACTTTACCTTGGACCACGTCATTCCACCACCAGTCGCCTCGGTGCTCGCCAGAGTACCTTTCAAAACTTCCAACACCTCTCTTGCTGCCTCCCTTATACAGTTCGTCGTCGTCGTCCACATAGCACTAACATCCCCACCACTCTTCTAGGCACCCATATTCATTAGCCGCCCCTCCAACTCATGCGCATTATCCTTAGACAAAGCTCCTCGCCTGATCCTCGACTGACCCTGTACAAACCTTTTCTTCCTCTTCAGCAAGATACAAACGTCCATCACCAGGAGCTTATGTTGAGTTGTGAGGTTCTCACTCAGGATCACCTTGAAATCCTCGCACAACCCCCTGTCACGCCTCCTAAGGAGGAGATAGTCAATATGAGTCTTATCCACCATACTCCGTAAAGTAACCAAATGTTTCTCCCTCTTCGGGAACATAGAGTTCATGATCTCCAACTCAAAAGCTTTAGAGAAATCCAACAGTGAGGTACCACCCACGTTCCTATCACCAAAGTCGAAGCCACCGTGCACCTCACCATAGCCACCAACAGACGACCCAATATGACCATTGAAATCCCCTCCTATGAATAGCTTCTCCGTAGGCGGAATACCCCGCACCACCTCATCTAGAACCTCCCAGAAGCACCTCTTAACCTCCTCGTCCAAGCCTGTTTGCGGCGCGTAAGCGCTAATGACATTCAGAATGATCCCTCCAACTACTACCTTAATCGCCATCAATCTGTCATTCACTCGTCTGACCTCTACCACCGACTCTCTAATCTCCCTGTCCACCAAAATGCCCACTCCGTTCTTGCCCTTCACGACTCCGGATAACCACAATTCATACCCGTCTACATTACTGGCCTTCGAGCCTACCCACCTAGTCTCTTGCACACACGCTATATTGACCCTTCTCTTCTGGAGAATCTTCGCCATCTCTATAGACTTACCCGTCAACGTCCCTATATTCTACGATCCAATTATTAACCTACAGGCTACCTTGTTCTCTTCACCCTATTTGGGCCCCGTCCCATCCCCTAATCCTTGCCCTACCCCCATCCCCACCACCTGACCTCCCCGACCTCCCCGAGGACATGACCCTACTCTGCCATTACAAACCACAGTCTCTATACCTACGAAGGTCTAAAAATGAAAAGGAGAAAAAACACCACACATGACAACAAAGGGAGCAAATAGTAACTACAATCCCACTATACTGACTAGACTAGTATGAAATACTACGGCAACAAAGTAATTAACACAGGAGACAGAGAAATAGGAGGCGGGAGGTACCGACTCCCACGAATATAACCTGAAACTCTCGACTTGGTATACTCCCGATGTTGCGGCGTATAGTTGCTACTCTACTGCTTGTGTGTGTGCACCTCCCCAAAGTGATACCGGCAAAACACGCAAACACCTACGGAACCAAGAGAATAGGGGGAGATAAAACCCAGAAATGAAAACCAATATCTTCTTCAAATTACCCTTAAAAGCAAAAAATCCGTTTATATCTTTTGAGATCGCTTTTAAAATAATAGGAAAAAACCCGGAAATGAAAACAAGTATATTTTGAAAAATTATCCTTAAAATCAGAGAAAAATACCAAGAAAGAAAACCAATAATCGTTGACACTCTAAAAAAGATTCAAACTTTGTATAAATGGAAAGACACAAATTTTTATTTTTAAAATTTTTCTAAAACAGTTTCGTCCAAACGATTATTCAATTGACGCGAATACTGAGAAACAGAGTCGGCACAAAAAGAAAAAGGGTAAAAGAACAGAGAAGGAGAAGAAATGGAAGTTAATTTTTTTTCTTGTTTTTTTAGAGAAGGGACCCGAAATGGATGTCTCCTGATGTTAAACGGATTTTATCTCGTCTTCTGGATACAACCCCGAAATGTTGAGATGCTCATAATCAGATTGATATATATTATTTTCTTAGTAATATTTTAGTAAGTAATTTATTGAAATTTGTGAATTTTTTATGGCTTTTCGTTGGCAAATAAATTGTCATAATCAGCTCCTCGAGATAATAAGATGGCATCTCAAATAATAAGATGTCATAATTCAATACTTGCCTCTACCTCAACCTAGTTGGATGATGAATCAAATAATTAGAGTTAGAAATTTTGATGCAAGAAACTATAATGGGGATGTCTGATCTTCCAGAACACTGCCACACTAAAGGCCATCTTTACAATGTCGCTACTGCTGCATGGAAGTCTGCTAACAACTAATAAGTTGGCTAACTAGGCAGTGGATGTCAATTCCAAGTATGTGTTATGCAAGAGCGGAATGAATCGAGGGAGCACCTCTTGGTTAATTGTGCTTTCACTTATGAATTGTGGAAGAAAATTACGACCTAAGTGCAAAGCCATTATCTGTCCAATACCTGCTGGGACAAAGACTTACAATAATGGGCTATAAAATTGGGCAAAGGGAATTCACATAGGGCCAGTATCTTCAAGATAGTATATGTTGAGGTTTCCCATACAGTATGGATAAAAAGAAACATGAGGATCTTCGAGCGGAGGTATAGAGAAACTGATGGAATGTGATGACCCGATAGGTCATCTTATGTTTTAAAACCTAATTCGGTGATCCGAAGCCTTAAAAATCTTGTTTTAGCCTTCCTCGATTTGCATGCACAGTCGGGACGTTTTTCTGGAAAGCTTGTATGTTAAAAACTAAGAAAAATATGAAATTTTACCTTAAAATCCACTTGAGTTGACTTCGGTAAATATTTTGAGCAAAAGGACCTAGATTCGTATTTTGATGGTCCCGGTGGGTATGTATCGTCATTTTGGACTTGGGCATATGCCCAGAATTGAATTCAGAAGTCCCTAACCCGAGTTATTGCATTTTATAGAAAATTGAAAGTTCAAGGCTTAATGAACTTGAAGTGTTTGACCGATGTTTGACTTTTGGATATCGGGTCTGTATTTTGGTTCCGAAGTCCGGTATAGGTCCAATAGTACATTTATGACTTGACTTCCAAATTTGGTGAGAAACGGAGTTGGTTTGACGTGATTCGGATGTCCTGTTGTGAAAATAGAAGTTTCAAAGTTTTCTTGAAAATTTCATTTGATTTGGTGTTCAACTCGTAGTTCTAGGTGTTATTTTTCCAATTTGATCGCACGACCAAATTCGTATGATGTTTTTAGACTTGTGTGCAGTTGGTTTAGAGCCTCGCCGGCTCGGGTGAGTTTCGGATAGGCTACAGAATGAATTTGGACTTAGAACTCAACTGGTGTTTGCAATTCTGGTAATTGGCCTCTGATCTCACATTTGCGAGATCAGTGTTCGAATTTGCGAGCCATTTCTTCGCATATGCGAAGAGTAGCTGGGGAGGCCAGAGTTTGCATTTGCGAAGTGGGAGCTGGGTAGGCAGTGATCGCAAATGCAATCAATGGGTCACATTTACGGATGGATCAGAGTTCGCATTTGCGAAGAAATCAGGGGTGTGATGATCTTTGCATTTGCGATGTTTTCTTTGCATTTGCGAACCCCGGGTCACAAGTGCGACACCTGCAACTAACCAAAATGAGACTTAGACGGGATTTTTGGTTCATTCTTCAAATTTTCAAAACCTAGAACCCTAGAGGCAATTTTTCCAAGATCCTTTCTTCCCCAAATCATTGGTAAGTGATCCTAACCTAGTTCCTATCAATTTTTCATTACATTTCACAAGTTTTTAACCCTAAAATCTAGTGTTTTCATGGTGTAATTGGGGGTTTTGGGTAGAAATTAGGGATTTGATAAATTGGGATTTAGACCTCAAATTGAGGTCGGATTCCAAAACAAATTTCATATCCGGGCTCGGGGGTAAATGAGTAATCGGGTTTTGGTCCGAACTTCGGGATTGGACCAAGCGGGCCCGAGGTTTGACTTTTGTTGACTTTTTCACAAATGGCCTAAGTGAATTCTTTGCAATCGTGGATAGTTCCTGAGGTTTAATTTGAATCATTTGGTTGGTAATTTGCTAGATTTTATTGGTCCGGAGGCTTATTTGAGAGGCACAGTTGTGATTGAGCAGTGAGTGGCCTTTGTAGCGAGGTAAGTGTTGTGTCTAACCTTGATTTGAGGGAATTAGGAACCCTCGGACTATTTGCTATGTGAATTTCATGTGAGTGGCGTATATGTGAGGTGATTAATGCTTATGCGCCGCAGAATTATTTGTTTTCCCCTGTTTCTCCGTTCTTCTTATATTATCTCTTTTCCTGTCTTAGTTGTTATATGCTCTAAATGTGTTCCCATGCCTAATTGCTACTTGTTAGTCATTGTTTTCTCTTGTTCATGATATTAGTTCATAGTTTCATAATCTCCTACTATTTGCTCAAGCTGGTTTATCTGTACCTTTTTGTTGTAAATTTTGGATTGGTCTCACTGTGCAGTATTATGTATGTGGACTTTCATGGTGTACAAGGTTTCCTATTTGTTTCGGTTTTATGTTTAGGAATTGTAAAGGGTTTCTGTGATTTGAATTGTGAGTTTACTGTGCATATTGAGTACCTGATATTGATATGGTGGGATCGAGTTGCATGCTGCAATACGTGGAATAAGGGTGATATATTGAGGTGGAATAAGGGTGAATCTATGTTGTACGGAGGGAATGGATTGCAAGCCGCAATATGTGTAACAAAGGTGGATTGTTTGCTAGAATAAGGATGAGCTATGATTAAGTTAATGTGATATGGTGGGATCGAGTTGCGCGCCGCAACATTTACATATATATTCATTGTTTTTCATGTTGTTATGAGGAAATAAGGGAGAATTATGTAACGTACGGTGGGATCGGGTTATGCGCCGCAACAACCTGTGTGTTTATATTTTCTTTGGGATGTGTTAGTCTTACGATATATTCTTTTGCACTTAAGGATTTGTAAATTCCGAACGTTGCTGGCTTATTTTCTAGAGTTGTAGATAGTCTTTGAAATTTGCTGCTTTATTCCATTTTGTATTTTCTCTTTCTGTCTTTATTATATATATTGCGTATTGGTTGTAGTGTGAGTGATCTGCCTTAGCCTTGTCACTACTTCGTCTAGGTTAGGCTCGGCACTTATAGAGTATATGGATACTACACTCTGCACTTCTTGTGCAGATTTTGGTGCCGGCCGAGCTGATCGTGAGGTTAGCAGCTAGACTCATTCGACATGAGACCCAAGGTATATCCGTCGGCATCCGCAGACCCTGGAGTCCCTTTCTAGACACTTTACATTATTGTATCTTTTCTTTTAGAACTGTGTATTCCTTTAAGACTCTCTTTGTAGTAAAGCGTAGTAGCTCGTGAATTGTGACTCCAGATCAGGGTGTAGAAAATATTAAAGCTTTTATATTATTCCCCACTCACTTTATTTCGTATTAGCTTATTTGTTTTTATTTACTGAATTGAATAAGGATTGGCTTAATAATTCTCTGTTGGCTTGCGTAGCAAGTGAAATGTTAGGCGTCATCACGGTCCCGAAGGTGGGAATTCCGAATCATGACAAGTTGGTATCAGAGTACTAGGTTGCCTAGGTCTCACAATTCACGAGAAGACTTAGTAGAGTCTGGAGGATCGGTGCAGAGATGTATGTACTTATCTTCCAGAGGCTATGAAGTTTAGGAATAAATTTCACTTATATTCTTCTCTATCGTGCAATTTTGTTCTCTCACTGCTAATTGAACTCTTCTACTCTTATTCTCTCATAGATGGCGAGAATACGTACCACATCTTCAATTGTGCAGCAGCCAGAGCTTCCAGTGGCAGCTCCTACAAGGGGCAAAGGTCGAGGTCGAGGTCGTGCCAGAGACCGAGGCAGGGGCAGGGCTCAGCCTAGAGCTCGAGCAACAACCCCAACAGTGGAGCCTCAGGTAGAGTTTGACGAGGAGGTTCCAGCCCAGACTGTTCCTATTGTCCAGTTCAAGTTCCGGAGGGGTTCATTTCCACCCCGGTGCTTCAGGACACTTTGGTCCGTTTGGTGGGATTATGGAGAGTGTGGCCCAAACTGGCTCATTTCCCATGGCACCAGCCGTCTCTTAGGCTGGAGGGGGATCACAAACTTCTGCTACTCACACTCCAGAGCAGATGGCTCCCCAGTATCAGACTCCACCAGCTCATCCAGTCGGAGTAGTTCAGCCGGTTATTGCGGCACAGATCGGTGATGGGTCAGCTATGTCTTCTGAGGCTTTGTGGAGTTTGGACATGTTTACCAAGATCTTCCCAATTCACTTCAGTGGTACTTCTTCCGAGGATCCCCAAGAGTATCTTGATATCTGTCATGAGGTGATACAGAACATGGGTATAGTGGAGACCAGTGGGATCGATTTTGCTGCATTTCAGATATCAGGTTCCGCCAAGAAATGGTGGAGAGATTATTTGTTGACCAGACCAGCTGGGTCGCCTGCTCTTAATTTGGACCAGTACTCTCAGCTCTTCCTAGAGAAGGTCCTTCCTATCACATTGAGAAAGGAGCATCGTCGGCAGTTCGAGTGTCTCCGGCAGGGCAATATGACTGTTACTCAGTATGAGACCCATTTTGTGGATTGGCATGCTCTTCTTATACTTCCTACCGAGAGAGGGGGTGAGGAGGTTTATTGACAGACTTTATCAGCCTATCATATTGCAGATGGCTAAGGGGACTGGAGTGAGATTTCTTTTCAGACGGTTGCCAATGTCGCCAGGCGAGTCGAGATGGTTCTTGCACTGGGAGGTCAGGGGTCTGACAAGAGACCTCGTCATTCAGGTGAGTTCAATGGTGCCTCATCTAAAGGCAGGGGAACATCCTCCCAGGCCGTTTCATTCAGCGCTTCAGGCGTCCCATGGTGCTTCACTGAGTCGTGGTCCTTATGTGCCTTATTCTGGATAGCCAGCCTACAGTGTACCACCAGCTCCTATCAATGCACCTCCTATTAAGAGTTATTACCGTGTTCATCCAGCACGTTCGGGTCAGTTTCAGTTTCCACAACCATAGTACTAGGATGGCTGTTTCGAGTGTGGTGGTTATGGGCATATAAGGAGGACATGTCCGAGATTATTGGGCATCCTACTACAGCATCAGGGTTCTCGTACCATGGTTCCGGCACCAGTTGTTGCACCACCTGCTCAGCCAGCTGATAACTAGGGATTATACTTCATTTTTTCACTCCTTCTTGCTTAAGTTTTGGTTAAAATTGTATACAAAATAGTCCCAAAGGATGACATGTTGTACTTGTTTGCAAGGTTTAGTCAAAAAGGTGACAAATAGTCAAAACCAGCTCAAAAAGGAGTGAAACATGCACAAGTACCAAAAACAAGTGCAAGCACAGTTCAACAGACCAGTGCGGTCCGCAATCCATTTTGTGCGGACCGAACTAATGAGATTCACCGCAAAACCATTGTGTGCGGACCGCACTAAGGAGATTCAGAGAACTGGAATTTGAAGGCTTGAGACTAGTGCGATCCACAACCCTTTTTGTGTGGCCACAACAGTAGCCACCGCGGCCACAGTGCATTATATGCGGCCCGCGGTGTCCAAGTTCAGAGAAGCAAATTTCAAACTCTAGGAGCCTCAACGCGACCGCACTCCATTTTCCGGTCCGCAGTACCCCCGCCGAGGTATTTTTGTCTAGAAAATTCGGCCTAGTATAAATACTTTCTTTTCCCATTTTTAGGTGAGCTTTTGTAATCTAACTTTAACAGGAGCTCATGAACGATATTGCTCAGCCATTTTGAGTAGTTTTAGAAGTGTTTTATCATTGAATCCCCAAATATTAGTTTGTAATTAAATTATATGGGTTATTCTTCATCTATTTCCTTGTTTTCTTCTCTTAGCATGAGCAACCAAACCCATTTGCTAGGGTTGTGGCTCAAACCTAATGTGGGTATTTGTTGGGTCCTTTAATTTAAGGCTTAGATGTTTATGGGTGATTGGTATTTGGACTGATTTATGTTTTCCATGTTAAATTAGTGGTTGCAAACACTAATTGGTGTTTATTTGACTTGGGTTCTTCTTGAGAAAGAGAACTTGAGTCTAAAATCAGTCCAACAAGAAATTGGGATGTAATCAAGAGATTGATAGACTCAATTAACGGGTTAAACCTAGAGATAGTAAAACCTTACTTGAGCCTATATTGCTTGCATAATTTTGACACCCAATTGGTCTCGAGAGAGGCAATTAGGGAAAATCCACTCGAGCTACCGAGAGGTATAGAGTGGGTAATTCCGTGCATTGGCTATATCATAATCCTCAACATAACGTCTTTGCCTTAGTTTTTCGATCCCGTTAAGTATTCACCTAGGAGAAAATCATAGCCCTAGTCCCTTTTATCTATTAAGAAAACACTCAAAAAGATATTAGTTAGTTAATTTTCAATCTCAATTAGTTTAAAACTATAGTTGAATTACAAAACCCTTTGATGAGAAGTGCAATTAAAAGCACAACACACTACTAGATCACCTAGGAACTCAACTCCTACATTAGTTACTCCATGTGGATTCGATCCTGACCCGTTCGGGTAAAAGTTGCATTGACCCCTGCCTTGCTACTATATAGTGGTGTAGGTGGGCGCCGATCACCAGCCAGAGGCAGGGCTCAGGCAGCCAGAGGTAGAGACCAGAATGTTAGAGGTGGAGATCAGGCCGTTAGAGGTTGAGGCCAGCCAGTTAGAGGCCGTCTTAGGGACGTAGTTCAGGGTGGTGGGGCCCAGCCCCAATGTTATGCTTTTCCATCCAGACCTGAGGCTAAGTCATTTGACGTTGTTATCATAGATAGTATTTATATTTGCAGTAGAGATGCTTCAGTTCTATTTGATCCAGATTCTACTTACTCCTATGTGTCATCCTATTTTGCTTCATATTTGGTTGTGCCTCGTGATTCTTTGATTTATCCTGTGTATGTATCCATACACAAGGGGGATGCTATTGTTGTAGATCATGTTTATAATTCATGTGTAGTCACCATTGGGAGTCTTGAGATTAGTGTAGACCTCCTACTTCTCGATATGGTTGATTTTGATGTTATCTTGGGTATAGATTGGTTTTCACCTTATCACGCTATATTGGACTGTCACGCTAAGACGGTGACCTTAGCCTTGCCCGGGTTGCCTCGATTAGAGTGGAGGAGGACTCATGGCCATTCTACCATCAGGGTTATCTCTTATGTGCAGTATCGACATATGGTCGAGAAGGGGTGTATAACTTATTTGGCTTATGTCCGTGATTCTAGTGCAGAGGTTCCTTCAATGGATTCAGTACCAGTTGTTCGTGAGTTTTCAGAGGTGTTTCCCCGCAGACTTGTCAGGGATGCCACCCAACAAAGATATTGATTTCTGTATTGATTTGGCTCGGGGAACTCAGCCCATCTCTATTGCGCCATACTGTATGGCCCCGTCAGAGTTGAAAGAATTAAAAGAGCAGTTGCAGGATTTGCTTGATAAGGGATTCATTAGACCTAGTGTCTCGCCCTGGGGTGCGCCTGTGTTGTTCGTAAAGAGGAAGGATGGATAGATGAGGATGTGCATAGATTATCGATAGTTGAACAAAATCACCATCAAGAACAAGTATCCATTGTCGAGTATTGATGACTTATTTGATCAGCTTCAGGGTTCCAAGGTGCTTTCGAAGATTGATTTGAGATCTGTCTACCATCAGTTGAGGATCAAGGCATCTAATGTCCCTACGCTTTTCAGACTCGCTACGGACATTATGAGTTTCTAGTGATGTCCTTTGGGTTGACAAATGCCCCAGCAGCATCCATGGATTTGATGAACCGAGTGTTCAAGCCTTATTTTAACTCGTTTGTGATTGTGTTTATTGATGACATCTTGATCTACTTCTGCATTCGAGAGGAGCACAAGAATCATCTTGGGATTGTAGTTCAGACTCTAAGAGCCAGCCAACTATATGCTAAGTTATCAAAGCGCGAGTTTTGGTTAGATTCAGTCGCTTTCTTGGGGCACGTTGTATCAGCAGAGATCATTCATGTGGATTCGAAGGGTGCCTCGTTCAGATGGTTAGACAAGTGTGAGGCGAGCTTTCCAAAGCTCAATAATGCTTTGACTACAACACCGGTGTTGGTGTTGCCCACAGGTTTAGGATCTTATACGGTACATTGTGAGGCGTCCTGTGTTGGACTCGGTACAATATTGATGAAGGAGGACATGGTGATTGAATATGCATCGCGATATTTGAAGGTTCACGAGAAGAATTACCATGCCCATGACTTAGAGGTGTCATTCATTATTCATGCGCTGAAGATTTGGAGGCACTATCCTTACGGCGTGTGGTGTGAGGTTTTTGCGGATCATCGGAGCCTTCAATATTTTTTCAAGCAAAAGGATCTCAATTTGAGGCAGAGGAGGTGGTTGGAGCTATTGAAAGACTATGATATCTCCATCTTGTATCATCCTGGGAAGGTCAATGCGGTGGCTGACCCCTTGAGCATGAAGGCATCGAGTATGGGTAGCCTTGCGTTCATTCTAGTCAGTGAGAAGTCATTTGCAACAGATGTTCAGACTTCAGCCAGCCAGTTTGTGAGGTTAGATATTTCAGAGCCCAGTCGTGTTCTAGCTCGTACAGACAATCGGTCTTTTTTGTTTTAGCGCATCAGAGATTGGCAGTATGACAACCCTAATTTGTTGGTCCTTAGGGACACAGTGTGGAACAGTGGTGCCAAGCAGGTTACTATTGGAGACAACGTAGTCTTCAGGATGCGGGGTCGTGTTTGTGTGCGTAATGTGGATGGACTTCGTGAGTTGATTCTTGAAGAGGCCCACAGTTCCCCGTATTCTATTCATCCGAGCGCCGCCAAGATGTATCAGGACTAGCGGTAGCATTATTGGTGGAGAAGGATGAAGAAGGATATAGTTGCTTATGTAGCTCGGTGTCTAAATTGTCAGCAAGTAAAGTATGAGCATCAGAGACATGGTGGTTTGCTTCAGAAGATAGAGATTCCTGAGTGGAAGTTAGAGCGTATCACTATGGATTTCATTGTTGGAGCGTATCACTATGGATTCAAGAAAATAATGGAGTGCAATGCGGACTCCGATGCTCAATTGGCCTCCCATAACACCTCCATTTGAAATCTTGAGGTGCAAATGGGACAAATTTCTCACGCCTTGAACACACGCCCGAAGGGAGCACTACCAAGTGATACAGTGGTGAACCCCAAGGGTGGGAACAACAACAACAACACCGGTCACGCCATGGCGGTGACCACAAGAAGTGGAAGAGGCGGTGAGGCTAGTTCCTCTAGACAAAAGAGAGTTGTTGGAGATGATGATGAATTGCCAAATGATGAGTGTCCGATTGAGGTTAAGCAAGTGGTTGAAGAGCCAACAACTAGTGAGGTGAGGATTTATATTCATGACCAAGGAGAGGAATTGCAAAGTGACGTGAACCCGTCTAGGGAACACATAATTGATATACCGGAACCGGTCATACCAAAGGCTAAGGAACTATTGCCTAGGCCTCCTCCTCCCTACCCTCAAAGGTTGGCAAAGCAAAAGCAAGAGAATCAATTCAAGAAATTCATCTACATGATGAAGAGTTTTTCCATCAATGTCCATTTGGTCGAAGCTTTAGAGCAAATGCCCGGGTATGCCAAGTTCATGAAGGACTTGGTCACAAAGAAAAGGTCTATGGAGTGCGAAACCATAAAGATGACTCACCAAGTGAGTGAAATAGTGCACTCAATGGCACCCAAGCTTGAAGACCCCAGGGCATTTACCATTCCTTGTACAATTGGGAGTGCGGATTTCGCTAAGGCTTTGTGTGACCTCGGAGATAGCATAAATTTGATGCCATATTCGGTCTTTAAAACATTGGGGATTGGTCAACCTAGGGCTACTTCCACGCATCTTCAAATGGCGGATCGATCTATGAAGCGGCCTCTAGGAATCATAGATGATGTATTGGTGCGGGTTGACAAGTTCATTTTGCCCGCAGATTTTGTTATCTTGGATTGTGAGATGGACTATGAAGTCCTATCATCATGGGAAGGCCCTTCCTTGCAAAGGGGAAGGCCTTAGTTGACGTGGAGGCTGGTGAGCTCACTTTCCAGGTGGGCGATGAAAAGGTTGTGTTCCACGTTTGCAAGTCAATGAAGCAACCCAATAGCACGGAAGTATGTTCTTTCATGGACCTTGTCACCGAGGTCATTATTGAGGAAACAAGTTCAATGATAAATGTTGAAGATCCCATGGAGGAATCTTTATTGAACCATGATGATATTGTGGTGGATGGCGTGATCGAGATTACCAATGCTCTACAAGGTATGAGTTCTTATTCATATGGTCCTCGAAAGTTATCTTTGGATTTGGAGAATCGGAAAACTCCTCCGACAAAGCCTTCAATTGAAGAGCCACCTACATTCGAGTTGAAGCCACTTCCACCACACCTCAAGTATGAATATCTTGGTCCTTCTCGTACTTTACATGTTATACTTTCATCTTGCCTAACCAATTTGCAGGTAGACTCTACTCTCAAAGTGCTAAAAAGGAGGAAGAAGGCCATAGGATGGACACTTGCTGATATTCGGGGAATAAGCCTCGTATTTTGTATGCACAAAATCATTCTTGAGGATGGAGAAAAGCCTTCCGTAGAACACCAACGGAGGCTCAATGAAGCAATGCAAGAAGTGGTGAAGAAAGAAATAATCAAGTGGCTTGATGCAGGGGTCGTCTACCCAATCTCGGATAGTGCTTGGACTTCTCTGGTCCAATGTGTTCCAAAAAAGGTGGCATGACCGTGATCCAAAATGAAAAAAATGAACTTATTCCAACAAGGACAGTCACAGGTTGGCGGGTATGCATGGATTACCGCAAGTTGAACCAGGTGAATCGCAAGGATCATTTCCCCTTGCCTTTCTTGGACCAAATGCTAGACAGGCTTGCGGGTAGAGATTTCTATTGATTCTTGGATGGGTATTCAGGCTATAATCAAATCTTGATTGCATCGGAGGACCAAGAAAATACAACCTTCACATGTCCTTATAGGACATTTGCTTTCTCCAGGATGCCTTTTGGGTTGTGCAATGCACCCGCTACATTTCAGCGGTGCATGATGGCAATCTTCACTGACATGGTTGAAGACTTTCTAGAGGTATTCATGGATGATTTTAGCGTGGTTGGGTACTTCTTTGATGAATGCTTGAACAATCTTGATAAAGTCATTGCTCGTTGTGAAGAAACCAACCTAGTGCTCAACTAGGAAAATGCCATTTTATGGTTGAAGAAGGGATAGTTTTGGATCACAAAATCTCAAGAAATGGAATTGAAGTAGACAAAGCCAAGATTGAGGTCATTTCCAAATTGCCACCTCCAACTTCGGTAAAGGGGGTCCGTAGCTTTCTTGGGCACGCCGGGTTCTACCGGCGCTTCATTAAGGACTTCTCGAAGGTGGTAAATCCTCTTTGCAAATTGTTAGAGAAAGATGCCAAGTTCCACTTTGATGACAATTGTATGAAGGCATTTGAGCTATTGAAGCAAAAGCTCACTTCCACGCCAATTATCACCGTGCCGGATTGGAGCTCTCCTTTTGAGCTAATGTGTGATTCTAGTGATGTGGCCGTGGGGGCGGTTTTGGGCCAAAGTGTGAACAAGATCTTTCACCCCATATACTATACTAGCAAGACAATGAATTCCGCCCAAATGAACTACACCGTCACCGAGAAAGAGTTATTGGCTATAGTTTTTGCAATGGAGAAATTCCGTCCTTATCTTATGGGTGCCAAGGTCATAGTCCACACCGACCATGCAGCACTCAGGTATCTCATGACAAAAAAGGATCCAAGGCTAGACTTATGCGGTGGGTGTTATTGCTTCAAGAGTTTGATTTGGAGATCATTGATAGAAAGGGGAGTGAGAACCAAGTTGCCGACCATCTTTCCCATTTGGAGGAGCAATGGCGATCTAGTGATGGGATTGAGATTGGTGATAGCTTCCCGGATGAACAACTTCTCTTTGTTACTATGCAAGAAATTCCATGGTTTGCGGACATCGCCAACTACATTGTCACCGGTGTTGTCCCGATTGAGCTCTCTTCTAACCAAAGGAAGAAGCTTAGACGGGATAACATAGATTATTATTGGGATGAACCGTACTTATTCAAGATATGCAATGACGGGGTTATCTGGCGGTGTGTGCCCGAAGAAGAGCGAGGGTCAATTCTTGAGTAATGCCACTCCTCACCTTATGGTGGCCATCATGGCGGGGCAAGGACCGCTTCAAAAGTCTTAAGTTGTGGTTTCTTTTGTCCCACCTTGTACAAGGATGCTAGTGACTTAGCCAAGAGATGTGACGAATGTCAGAGAGCAAGGGGATTTTCGAAGAAAGATGAGATGCCTCTCAATACCATTATCGAATTGGTTATTTTTTATGTATGGGGCATCGATTTTATGGGCCCCTTTGTTAGCTCTTGTGGGAACACATACATTCTCGTGGCGGTTGACTATGTTTCAAAATAGGTTGAAGTCGTGGCTCTACCCAACAATGAGTCCCGGAGTGTTGTTGCATTACTCAAAAAGAGCATTTTTACAAGGTTTGGCACCCCTCGTGCAATCATCAGTGATGGGGGGTCGCATTTTTGTAATAGATCTTTTGACACTTCGCTTGCAAAATATGGTGTCAATCACAAAGTTTTCACTCCTTATCATCCTCAAGCGAGTGGCCAAGTTGAAGTCTCAAACAGAGAAATCAAGAATATATTGTCAAAGACGGTCAATGCAAATAGGACCGATTGGTCAAGGAAGCTGGATAACGCTCTATGGGATTATAGGACTGATTACAAGACCTCGATTGGTATGTCTTTGTACCGGTTGGTGTTTGGAAAAGCTTTCCATCTACCTGCTGAGTTAGAGCACAAGGCCATGTGGGCTTTGAGGAAGCTGAATCTTGAATGGGATGTGGCAGCCAATCTTCGTGTGGAGCACCTTAATGAACTTGATGAATTCAGATTCCATGCCTACTCCAGTTCGTCTTTGTAAAAGAACAAAATGAAGTACCTTCATGATAACTATGCTCGTGGCAAGGAGTTCAAAGTGGGTGATCTGGTTCTCTTGTTCAACTCTCGGTTACGTCTATTTCCGGGAAAGCTTAAGTCAAAATGGAGTGGACCTTTTGAAGTGGTGTTTGTGACTCCGTTTGGTGCACTTGATTTAAAGAACAAAAGTGGGGAGATTTTCAGAGTTAATGGGCATAGGGTCAAGCACTACTTGGGCAAAATTGATGACAGCCACGTGGTGGCATTGCTCCATCTAAAGTGAATTGAGGGTAACTTGCGTCGTGCCGCGACGTTAAATCAGGCGCTTCTTGGGAGGCAACCCATGTGTTTTTCTTTTTGGCTTTCTTTTATTTTCTTTGTAGTATAGGATTTGTTTTTGGACTAACTGGTTGTGGGATGTTGTAGGATTGTTTTGATGCAGTGCAGGGCTAAGTTGGAAAAATGAGCTCTCTGAAGTTTCCACTGCGACCGCAATGCAATTTTGTGCGGCCGCAAAGGCCTTAGTACGGGGGGGAAATTCCAATGCGGTCCGCAAAGAGATTTCACATGGAAAATGGTTCTCTGAAGTTTGCCACTGCGGCCGCAATGCAATTTTGTGCGGTCCGCAGTGGACATATGCCCAGTACCAAGTCAATTCTATAAATAAGGTGAGGCCCTCATTTTACACTTTTTGCTCTTTGCTCTCTCAATAGTAAAAAGATACGTTGTTCATCACCCCCTCTTCACTTCAACTCCTTCATCTTATTCCTCTACACTACGTCCTACATCTAGTAAGTTTAATCTTGTTTTCTTACTTGTTTAATTTTGTTATTTTCTTGTTAATTAGTTGTTTTTCTTCTTCTTTTTCATGTTTTTCTTCCCTATTCCCTTAATCATGTGTAGGTTTTGTTTAACAATTCTTAAATTAGGCTTAATTAATTAAAAACACTGATTAAACACCTAGGGTATCAATAACATGTGATGTAGGCTAAAATTAGGAAGAAAATTTGAAACCCTATGGTTGGGACTCTGTGCGGTCCGCGATGGCATTTTGTGCGGACCGCGGTGCTAGAAACTCAGTGAGGTCCACAGTGCCTTGATGCGGACCGCAACACCATTTTGTGCGGTCCGCAATGGCGTTCTTCAGAGAGTGGGTAGTCTGAACCCTACCTCTATGCGGACCGCGGTGCATTTTGTGCGGTCCGGGGTGAACTTCTTCAGAGAGTGGGTAGTCTGAACCCCACTTCAGTGCGGACCGCGGTTCATTTTGTGCGGTCTGCGGTACCTTCTTTGCGGTCGCACTTCATTTTGTGCGGTCTGTAGTCTGCATATTATGCAAGTCTACCTTCAATTACATGCAACCTTATTATTCACTGGTTCATCTACTGCTATGATACTAACAAACTTAATCTGAATTCCACTTGCAGACAATGGTTCAATCAAGAGGTGGTGGTAGAAAACAACCCGCCAAAGGGGAGTCCTCCCGGGGGAGAGGAAAAGGAATTATCAAACTGGCTCCCCAAGTCCGGCAAGATATCAAAGCTACATGGAAAACAATTAAAGCCATGGATAAAGTTGCTTCCCACTCGGGAATTGAGTATGCACCCTCCCAGGAGGCATCTGATTCAGAATCCGTGCCGGAGTATGTTCCTAACTTTCCGGAAAGGTTTAGATTGAGAGATTCACCTATGGGATCCCCTCCTGCCCAAGCATCAACACAAATATCTTCTGAGTCGTCTGAGGGCTCAGCTGCAGGAAGTGCCAATGAATATTCTACCTCACCTACAGCTTCACTATCCGATGAGCACTCCGCAAAAGAAGAAGAAGAAGGGGGTGAGCCCCAAGTAGGGAAGTAGAGAGAACCAGAAAACCAGAAGCATGGAAGGACATGTTTGTGAGTGCACCAGCCTTTCACAAGTTCCGAGAATGGTGGCCCGAGAGGAAGTTGATACCTGAGCAAAAATTCATCACAAGGGACCTTCTGCCTTTCAACCCCAATGTGCTGAAGCAGTTCAAAGAAAGAAAAGGCTGGGACTACTTCAATTGCCAAGTAGTGGAGGCCAATGAGCACTTAGTCAAGGAGTTCTACACCAATGTTGCTTATGTCAAAAAGGACTCTAAAGTGACTAAGGTGCGGAATCTGACAGTGTTGTTTGATGGGAAAGCAATCAATGAGTACCTTGACTTCGATGAGGATGATGAGACATTGTACTTGGAGAAGTTAAATTTGGGGGAGGATGCTCGTTCGTGGTTAGCAGAGCATTTGGTAATCCCGGGTACCACCCCAGATTGGTTGCAAGCGGGAGTGAAAATTCTGAGGAGAACCCTAAACTTTGAAGCGAAAGGGTGGGAGACGTTTGTGTGTAGCAGGCTAGACCCTACCACTCACGAAAACTCTCTTCCTCTCAGACGAGCTGTATTGGTGGCCTCGATCATAGCAGGGTTCCGATCAACGTCGGGAATGTGATGTCCAGGGTGATTACACGAGTGGTGAACGAAGGTGATAGATCCTACCCCTTCCCAAATTTCTTGACTATGCATTTAGAGGATCAAGGGGTAGAGGGGAGGAAGTTTGACATGAAGGTAAAGCCAAAAGCTCCATTTTTCTGGTATAGAACACAGTGTGATGACAACCCTAAGAGCAAGAACTACAAGGGCAAATCCATTATTTCTACTGGCCAGTCTGAAGAGCCAATGGAAGCAGTGGCTCCTACTCAGACTGCCTAAGCCACCCTAGACATTGCTCCAGGACCCTCCACTTCTACAGCCCCATCCATTCCCACATCTGATGCATATCCATTGACTGCCCACCGGTTGAGCTACACACTTGCCAGTATCAACAACTGGATGCAGGCAGCTACTTCCAAGCTATCTGTACTTTCTACATCGGTGGCAGCCCAGTCTGCACCTCCTCAGCCAAAGGTCCCACAGTCAGTGGAAGACACTCTCAAGGAGCTTCTGGACAACCAGAAGAAAATCCTAGAGAACCAAAAATTAATCTTGGTTGCTGTTGATTCTCATGGTACTGCATTGAAGGAGCTGGCTACGGAGACAAAGAGACTGAAAAAGACTCGTGCTTCCATGGAGTCGGTGAAGAAGTTGAGGGTGGAGGTGGAGAAGATGAAGGTGGATCATCTACCCTTGGACTTGCTATTGCATGACCCAGCAACCCAGCCTGAGCCGGAGCAGGAGATAGAGAGGCCACCAAAGCGGAAGAGGATGATGCCCCGCACTGTTGATGTTGTCATTGAGTTGGCAGACCCGCAGGGAGGTACCTCTAGTCAACCCCAGGGTCCAGTACATGCCTAGGACCCAGTGGAGATACAGGTCCTAGTACAGACACAGGTTATCGGGAGCCAGTCACAGGTTCCCGAGCAATCCACAAACCCAGGGACCCAGACTCAGGATCCTATGCAGACGGAGGGCCAATAGGGAGTTTCTCTTTACTCCTTTTTGTTTTTGAGCTATTTTTGGTTAGTTAGCATTGAGGACAATGCTAGCTTTCATTTGAGGGGGTAGCCCTATTTGGATGATTGTATATATTTGATACTATTTCCTTTTTGTTATGCTTTCTTTTAGCTTTTGGTATGTACATAATTTTACAATTCTAGTTTACTTTTCGTATTTTCATTGGTCTGTATATAAAGTTACTTTATGATGTATATATTCATTCCCCCTTATGTATATTCGATTAAACCCCCTCTTGTATATATTTATTCTACTTTTCGCATTTTATATTTTCCGCATTTTTCCTTTCATAGCTTCTTGTTTTGAATTTGTGTGTGCAATAAACCTTTGGTTTTCTTAATGCCACGGTTCTTTCCAAAGGGGGAACTTGTGTGAACCGGGTGTCTCTTCCCAATGATGTATGTCATGACAACCTTCTTAAGGGTTTGAGTCTGTTTTTCTTTTTGATTTTTGTATAAATAGTAACTAGTGAGTAAGGGTGCCTCAAACAAAGCTTCACTTGGGCCTAACACATTTGCCTTTGATACTATGGTCAAAAACAAATTGTTGTGTATAGGATGGTGAAAGTTGTGACCTTGAGACTCTTGTGTTGGCTGATAATCATCAAGTGGTTTCTCGGTACCATTGTGTTGCTCAAATTTTGGCTAAGGTCGTTGTGGCCCCCAACTCTATTTCTTTAGCAATCCTATAGCTTGTGTGGTGAGAATTTGAATTGCAAGTCCATGTCCCGTGCCATTAGTCTAGAACTTGCCCTGAATGTTTGTCTAAGCAAAATACTAAGTGTAGTTTGACTTGAGATATGATTATAGGCTCTCCTTGACCCGAATAATGACTTGAAAATTTCCATAGCCTACCAATGACAATATACCTAGTCAACCCTTTTGAGCCTTAGACCTTTTTCTTTCATAAACCACGATACAAGCCTTTACTCGTTCTTACCCTCTCTTGGCACCCTATCTTTCCTTAGCGCAAGGCAAAAGCATAAGTTTGGGAGAGAGACGAGGAATGCAACAAAGTGAAAAAGGGTGAAAAATAAAGAAAAGGAAAGTCAATGAAAAAGAAAGAAAAAAATTAAAAAGTCAAAAAGAATAAACAATCGAGAAGAAATAAAGGGAATCAACGAAAGAAAAGAGATGAAAGGTGTGGAATGTTTAGAAAGGATAAAAAGGTTTGAAACGAACAAGAAAGGGTGACAGTGTGTCTCTCTAACCCCTCAAAAAGAACTCAATGACTCAAAGAGTCAAGAGAATGTATGCCAAAATGAAGCAAACGAAGTGCTTAAGGGAAGATGGAACCTACTTAGACCAAATATTTTCCTACCTTGAACCAAAAGCCTTCACTATCTTTCCACAAAATCCCTATATGATCTTGAGTTGAATGAATCTTACATTAGTGGTGACTCACATAAGGGGAAAGCCTATGGTACTTAGAGCCGGACTTGAGACCTTTTTTTGAGAGAGATGAGTGTGTTTCCATTATCCTCGTTCTGAGTGCTACAATCTAAAAGTGAGGATTGCTTAGGGAGAGTTGAGGAGTATGAGTTTGGGTTCCACAATGACCAAAGTAGTAGAAAGAGTTTCTTTGATGGGTTGAGTCAACTCTTGATGCTCTTGTGTCACTCTGAATCCATGATGTTTAGAAGGTCAGATATTGTTAATGATTCATTTGAATTGAGGGCGATTGTTAGTCCCAATTGATGCTAGAAGAGGTCACCTTAGGGCAGCTGAATTTTCTTGGATTTACTCTTAAGAGGCGGGGATTATTTTGTTTGCTTGAGGACAAGAAAAAGCTTAAGTTTGGGCAAGTTGATAACTAGGGATTATACTTAAATTTTTCACTCCTTCTTGCTTAAGTTTTGGTTAAAATTGTATACAAAATAGTCCCAAAGGCTTACATGTTGTACTTATTTGCAGGGTTTAGTCAAAAAGGTGACAAATAGTCAAAACCAACTCAAAAAGGAGTAAAACATGCACAAGTATCAAGAACAAGTGGAAGCACAGTTCAACAGACCAATGCGGTCCACAATCCATTTTGTGCGGAACGCACTAATGAGATTCAGAGAGATTAAATTTTGGAAGCTAAATCAGTGCAGCCGCAAAACCATTGTGTGCGGACCGCACTAAGGAGATTCAGAGAACTGGAATTTGAAGGCTTAAGACCAGTGCGATCCGCAACCCTTTTTGTGCGGCCACAACAGTAGCCACCGCGGCCACAGTGCATTATATGCGGCCCGCGGTGTCCAAGTTTAGAGAAGCAAATTTCAAACTCTAGGAGACTCAACGCGACCGCACTCCATTTTCCGGTCCGCAGCACCCCCGTCGGGGTATTTTTGTCCAGAAAATTCGGCCTAGTATAAATACTTTCTTTTCCCATTTTTAGGTGAGCTTTTGTAATCTAACTTTAACAGGAGCTCATGAACGATATTGCTCAGCCATTTTGAGTAGTTTTAGAAGTGTTTTATCATTGAATCCCCAAATATTAGTTTGTAATTAAATTATATGGGTTATTCTTCATCTATTTCCTTGTTTTCTTCTCTTAGCATGAGCAACCAAACCCATTTGCTAGGGTTGTGGCTCAAACCTAATGTGGGTATTTGTTGGGTCCTTTAATTTAAGGCTTAGATGTTTATGGGTGATTGGTATTTGGACTGATTTATGTTTTCCATGTTAAATTAGTGGTTGCAAACACTAATTGGTGTTTATTTGACTTGGGTTCTTCTTGAGAAAGAGAACTTGAGTCTAAAATCAGTCCAACAAGAAATTGGGATGTAATCAAGAGATTGATAGACTCAATTAACGGGTTAAACCTAGAGATAGTAAAACCTTACTTGAGCCTATATTGCTTGCATAATTTTGACACCCAATTGGTCTCGAGAGAGGCAATTAGGGAAAATCCACTCGAGCTACCGAGAGGTATAGAGTGGGTAATTCCGTGCATTGGCTATATCATAATCCTCAACATAACGTCTTTGCCTTAGTTTTTCGATCCCGTTAAGTATTCACCTAGGAGAAAATCATAGCCCTAGTCCCTTTTATCTATTAAGAAAACACTCAAAAAGATATTAGTTAGTTAATTTTCAATCTCAATTAGTTTAAAACTATAGTTGAATTACAAAACCCTTTGATGAGAAGTGCAATTAAAAGCACAACACACTACTAGATCACCTAGGAACTCAACTCCTACATTAGTTACTCCATGTGGATTCGATCCTGACCCGTTCGGGTAAAAGTTGCATTGACCCCTGCCTTGCTACTATATAGTGGTGTAGGTGGGCGCCGATCACCAGCCAGAGGCAGGGCTCAGGCAGCCAGAGGTAGAGGCCAGATTGTTAGAGGTGGAGATCAGGTTGTTAGAGGTGGAGGCCAGCCAGCTAGAGGTCATCTTAGGGACGTAGTTCAGGGTGGTAGGGCCCATCTCCGATGTTATGCTTTTCCATCTAGGCCTGAGGCTAAGTCATTTGACGTTGTTATCATAGATATTATTTCAATTTGCATTAGAGATGCTTCGGTTCTATTTGATCCAGGTTCTACTTACTCCTATGTGTCATCTTATTTTGCTTCATATTTGGTTGTGCCTCGTGATTCTTTGATATCTCCTGTGTATGTTTTCCATATGCATGGGGGATGCTATTTTTGTAGATCATGTTTATCGTTCATGTGTAGTCACCATTGGGAGTCTTGAGATTAGTGTAGACCTCCTACTTTTCGATATGGTTGATTTTGATGTTATTTTGGGTATAGATTGATTTTCACCTTATCACGCTATATTGGACTGTCACGCTAAGACGGTGACCTTAGCCTTATCGACGTTGCCTCGATTAGAGTGGAGGGGGACTCATGGCCATTCTACCTTCAGGGTTATCTCTTATGTGAAGGCTCGACATATGGTCGAGAAGGGGTGTAAGCTTATTTGGCTTATGTCGGTGATTCTAGTGCATAGGTTCCTTTAATGGATTCAGTACTAGTTGTTCGTGAGTTTTCAGAGGTGTTTCCCCGCAGACCTGTCAGAGATGCCACCCAACAAGGATATTGATTTCTGTATTGATTTTGCTCGGGGAACTCAACCCATCTCTATTGCGCCATACTGTATGGCCCCGCCAGAGTTGAAAGAATTGAAGGAGCAGTTGCAAAATTTGCTTGATAAGGGCTTCATTATACCTAGTGTCTCGCCCTGGGGTGCGCCTGTGTTGTTCGTAAAGAAGAAGGATGGATCGATGAGGATGTGCATAGATTATCGGCAGTTGAACAAAGTCACCATCAAGAACAAGTATCCCTTGTCGAGTATTGATGACTTATTTGGTCAGCTTCAGGGTTCCAAGGTGCTTTCGAAGATTGATTTGAGATCTGTCTACCATCAGTTGAGGATTAGGGCATCTGATGTCCCTAAGACAACTTTTCAGACTCGGTACGGGCATTATGAGTTTCTAGTGATGTCCTGTGGGTTGACAAATGCCCCAGCATCATCCATGGATTTGATGAACCGAGTGTTCAAGCCTTATTTTGACTTGTTTTGATTGTGTTTATTGACGACATCTTGATCTACTCCCGCAGTCAAGAGGAGCACGAGCAGCATCTTGGGATTGTAGTTCAGACTCTAAGAGCCAACCAGCTATATGCTAAGTTATCAAAGTGTGAGTTGTGGTTAGATTCGGTCGCTTTCTTGGGGCACGTTGTATCAGCAGAAGGCATTCAGGTGGATCCAAAGAATATTGAGGCAGTTTAGAACTGGCCTCGACCCACTTCATCCACGGAGATCAGGAGTTTCTTGGGTTTGGCGTCTACTAGTGTCGCTTTGTGGATGGGTTTTCATCTATAGCAGCCCCATTGACCAAGTTGACCCAGAAGGGTGCCTCGTTCATATGGTCAGACAAGTGTGAGGCGAAATTTCAAAAGCTCAATAATGCTTTGACTACAACACCAGTGTTGGTGTTTTCCATAGGTTCAGGATCTTATACCGTATATTGTGATGCGTCCTGTGTTGGACTCGGTACGGTATTGACGAGGGAGGACAGGGATATTGCATATGCATCGCGACATTTGAAGGTTCACGAGAAGAATTACCATGCCCATGGCTTAGAGGTGGCAGTTATTGTTCATGCGCTGAAGATTTGGAGGCACTATCCTTACGGCGTGTCGTGTGAGGTTTTCATGGATCATAGGAGCCTTCAATATTTTTTCAAGCTAAAGGATCTCAATTTGAGGTAGAGGAGGTGGTTGGAGCTATTGAAAGACTAATCGCCATCTTGTATCATCCTGGGAAGGTCAATGCGGTGGCCGACGCCTTGAGCAGGAAGGTAGTGAGTATGGGCAGCCTTGCGTTCATTCCAGTTAGTGAGAAGTCGCTTGCACATGTTCAGACTTCAGCCAACCATCTTGTGAGATTAGATATTTCAGAGTCCAGTCGTGTTCTAGCTTGTACAGTCACTCGGTCTTCTTTGTTTTAGCGCATCAGAGATTGGCAGTATGACAACCCTAATTTGTTGGTCCTTAGGGACACAGTGTGGCATAGTGGTGCCAAGCAAGTTACTGTTGGAGACAACATAGTCTTGAGGATGCGGGGTCGTGTTTGTGTTCCTAATGTGGATGGAGTTCGTGAGTTGATTCTTGATGAGGCCCACAGTTCCCTATATTCTATTCATCCGAGCGCCTCCAAGATGTATCAAGACTAGCGGCAGCATTATTGGTGGAGAAGGATGAAGAAGTATATAGTTGCTTATATAGCTCGGTGTCTAAATTGTCAGCAAGTAAAGTATGAGCATTAGAGACCTGGTGGTTTGCTTCAGAAGATAGAGATTCCTGAGTGGAAGTTAGAGCGTATCACTATGGATTTCGTTGTTGGACTCCCACTGACTCAGAGGAAGTTCGATATAGTCTGGGTCATTTGTGGACAGGATGGCCAAGTCATTGCATTTCATTCATGTGGCAGTTACCTATTCTTCGGAGCGGTTGGCAGAGATTTATATATGTGATCTTCACGGTGTGCCCGTGTCTATCATTTCTAATTGATGTATCAGTTCACGTCGCACTTCTGGAGGGCAGTACAGTGTGAGTTGGGAACGCGTGTTGAGTTGAGCACAATGTTTCATCGGACAGACAGTCCGAGCGCACTATTCAGATATTGGAGGATATGCTTCGCGCATGTGTTATAGACTTCGGAGGATCGTGGGATCAGTTCTTTCCCTTTTCAGAGTTCACCTACAACAACATCTACCAGCCGAGCATTCAGATGGGTCCCTATGAGGCATTATATGGTAGGCAATGTCAGTCGCCAATTGGGTGGTTCGAGTCGGGAGAGGCTCGGTTATTGGGTACAGACCTAGTACATGATGCCTTGGATAAGGTCAAGATTATTCAGGATCGACTTCGCACAACTCAGTCCAGGAAGAAGAGTTATGCCGACCGTAGAGTTCGTGATGTTGCATTCATGGTCGAGGTGAGAGTGTTGCTCCAGGTATCACCCATGAAGGGTGTAATGAGGTTCGAAAAGAAGGGCAAATTGAGCCCTAGGTATATCGAGCCCTTTGAGATTCTGGAGAGAGTGTGAGAGGTGGCTTAAAGGCTTGCGTTGCCACTAGGGTTATAAGTCTTTCATCCGGTGTTCCATGTGTCCATGCTTTGGAAGTATCACGGCGATCCGTCCCACATGTTAGATTTCAACTCTGTCCAGTTGGACAAGGATTTGACTTACAAGGAGGAGCCAGTGGCTATTCTAGCCCGACAGGTTTGTCAATTGAGGTCGAAGAGTTATCCTTCAGTTCGAGTGCAGTAGAGAGGTCAGCCCGTCGAGGCAGCTACTTGGGAGTCCGAGTCGTACATGCATAGTAGATATCCCCACCTTTTCACCAGTTCAAGTATTTTTCTATGTCCGTTTGAAGACGAACGATTATCTTAGAGGTGGAGAATGTGATGACCCGATAGGTCATCTTATGTTTTAGAACCTAATTTTGTTATCCTAAGCCTTAAAATCTTGTTTTATCCTTCCTCGATTTGCTTGCGCAGTCCAGCATCTTTCCGGAAAGCTTGTATGTTAAAAACTGAGAAAAATATGAAATTTTGCCTCAAAATCCACTTGAGTTGACTTCGATCAATGTTTTGAGCAAACGGACCCGTATTTGTGTTTTGACGGTCTCGGTGGGTCCGCATCGTGATTTGGGACTTGGACGTATGTCCAGAATCGAATTCGGAAATCCCTAGCCCGAGTTATCACATTTTATAGAAAATTGAAAGTTTAAGGCTTAATGAACTTGAAATATTTGACCGATGTTTGACTTTTAGATATTGGGTCCGTATTTTGGTTCCTGAGCCCGATATAGGTCCAATAGTACATTTATGACTTGCCTGTCAAATTTGGTGAGAAACGGAGTTGGTTTGACGTGATTCGAACGTCCGATTGTGAAAATAGAAGTTTTATTTGTTTTTTGAAAATTTCATTTGATTTGGTGTTCCATTCGTAGTTCTAGGTGTTATTTTGGCGATTTGATCGCCCGGACAAATTCGTATGATGTTCTTAGACTTATGTGCATAGTTGGTTTAGAGCCCCGGGGGCTCGGGTGAGTTTCAGATAAGCTACGAAGTGAATTTGGACTTAGAACTCAGCTGGTGTCTGCAATTCTGGTAACTGGCCTCTGATCTCGCATTTTCGAGATCAGTGTTCGCATTTGCGCAGTTGCAAAGAGTAGTTGGGGATGCCAGAGTTTGCATTTGCGAACAAAAACTTCACATATGCGAAGTGGGAGTTGGGTAGGCAGTGATCGCAAATGCGATCAATGGGTCGCATTTACGGATGGATCAGAGTTCGCACATGCGAACTATTATTCGCATTTGCAAAGAAAGCAGGGGTGTGATGATCTTTGTATTTGCGATGGATTCTTCGCATTTGCTAACCCCAGGTCGCAAATGCGACACCTGCAACTGACCAAAATGAGACTTAGACGGGATTTTTGGTTCATTCTTCAAATTTTCAAAACCTACAACCCTAGAGGAGATTTTTCCAAGATCCTTTTCTTCCCCAAATCATTGGTAAGTGATCCTAACCTAGTTCCTTTCAATCTTTCATTACATTTCACAAGTTTTTCACCTAAAATCTAGTGTTTTCATGGTGGATGGGGGGTTTTGGGTAGAAATTAGGGATTTGATAAATTGGGATTTAGACCTCAAATGGAGGTCGGATTCCAAAACAAATTTCATAATTGGGCTTGGGAGTGAATGCGTAATCGGGTTTTTGGTTCGAACTTCAGGATTGGACCAAGCGAGCCTGAGGGTTGACTTTTATTGACTTCTTCACAAATGCCTAAATTGAATTCTTTGCAATCGTGGATAGCTCCTGAGGCTTAATTTGATTTATTTGGTTGATAATTTGCTAGATTTTATTGGTTTGGAGGCTTGTTTGATTGAGCAGTGAGTGGTCTTTGGAGCGAGGTAAGTGTTGTGTCTAACCTTGACTTTAGGAATTAGGAACCCTCGGACTATATGCTATGTGAATTTCATATGAGCGGCATATATGTAAGGTGACGAGTGCTTATGCACCGCCGAATTATTTGTTTTTCCCTGTTTCCCCGTTCTTCTTATACTATCTCTTTTCCTGTCTTATTTGTTATATGCTCTAAATGTGTTTCCATGCCTAATTGCTACTTGTTAGTCATTGTTTTCTCTTATTCATGATATTAGTTCAGAGTTTCATAATCTCCTACTATTTGCTCAAGTTGGTTTATCTGTACGTTTTTGTTGTAAATTTTAGATTGGTCTCGCTGTGTAGTATTATTTATGTGGACTTTCATGGTGTACAAGGTTTCCTATTTGTTTCGATTTTCTGTTTAGGAATTGTAAAGGGTTTCTGTGATTTGAATTGTGAGTTTATTGTGCATATTGAGTACCTGATATTGATATGGTGGGATCGAGTTGCACACTGCAACAGGTGGAATAAGGGTGATATATTGGGTGGAATAAGGGTGAATCTATGTTGTACGGTGGAAATGGATTGCATGCCACAACATGTGTAATAAGGGCGGATTGTTTGGTAGAATAAGGGTGAGCTATAATTAAGTTAATGTGATATGGTGGCATCGGGTTGCGCACTGCGACACTTACATATATATTCATTGTTGTTCATGTTGTTATGAGGAAATAAGGGAGAATTATGTAATGTACGATGGGGTCGGGTTGCGCGCTGCAACAACCTGTGTTTATATTTTCTTTGGGCTATGTTAGCCTTACGATATTTTCTTTTGCACTTAAGGATTTGTAAATTCAGAATGTTGCTGGCTTATTTTCTGGAGTTGTAGATAGTCTTTGAAATTTACTGTTTTATTCCATTTTGTATTTCCTCTTTCTGTCTTTATGATATATATTGCGTATAGGTTGTAGTGTGAGTGATCCGCTTTAGCCTTGTCACTACTTCATCGAGGTTAGGCTCAGCACTTATAGCGTATATGGGGTCGGTTGTACTCATACTACACTCTGTACTTCTTCTGGAGATTTTGGTGCCGATCCGAGCTGATCGTGAGGTTAGCAGCTAGACTCATTCGACAGGAGACCCAAGGTAGATCTGCCAGCGTCCGCAGACCCTGGAGTCCCTTTCTAGACACTTTACTTTACTGTTTCTTTTCTTTCGGAAAGTGTATTCCTTTCAGACTCTCTTTATAGTAAATCATAGTAGCTCGTGAATTGTGACTGCAGATCCGGATTGTAGTAAATATTAAAGCTTTTATATTATTCCGCACTCGCTTTATTTCGTATTAGCTTATTTGCTGTTATTTACTGAATTGAATAAGGATTGACTTAATAATTCTCTAATATTAGTTTGTCTAGCCAATAAAATGTTAGGCTTCATCACCGTCTTGAGTATGAGAATTCCGGATCGTGACATGAACCGGTGCAAGAGATAGCTATGCGTGCAACATTCGATCAGCTGATAGAGCTAAGATTTTAGTACAACAGTTAATGATTGATACATAGAAAATAGGATAGGCAGATTAGTTGATTTGTTTTGAATGTCTGATTTTAGATAGCCAGCCGTGTTAGCAAGGCTATGATTTGTACAACTTCTTTAGTGATTAATACAAAAAAAAAAAAAGTTAATTATCAAAAAGAAAAAAGAGAAATAAGATGGTCTTTTCTCTTTTTCGCTGTATGAATGAGTTGGTAATATTTTCGCCGGCTGCCCATCAATAAAGTCGGCAAATTATTTGACGCCACTATTGGGAAAAAAATGAAGATAATGGAATTATTTGCGGCTAAAAAGATGGAGTTCGAAATTATTTGGAGCATAAAAGAAGAGCTTGTTTGTAATATTATAAATTTATTCTTTGTTTGTAATATTATAAATTTATTCTTCGTATATTATATTGTTTGTGCATAATATTAAAACAATGACAAACAATATAATTTATGCAAACCTTATACATCAAAACAATACAATATAATATAATATACTATTGTTTAGCCTAAAATTTGGATAACGATTAAACTTATATTGTGATTTTAAGGATATGTGATTTCGCCAATACCAATTGATAAACGAGAAAATAAATAGATAAATTGGACTGTAGAATAAATCAAACCAGTATGTAAGCAAAGCCTCGACCTCGAATCGAAGTAACCTCGAGGTGATATCGTAAGAACAATAAAGAATAAAGCAACTCAAATGAACAGTAACCCCCTGATTCCCGTTTAAGAAGGGATACGTAGGCAGCCCTATGGGTTCGGTCACAATTCAATAAAAATTTTATTTTCCCCCCGCAATTGGAAACTGGGGCAGAATTTGAGGAGGACCCTCAAAATTCCGAAGCAAGTTCAGTCGATCGCCGCATGTGCAACAGCCAGAAGCGTCAAGCATAAAACTAGGGCAAAATTTTGAGGAGGACCCTCAAAATTCCGTAGCAGGACAGGTTGCAATGTCTCGAACCGCGTCACGGTCGTCGGCATCTAAACTATTTTAAATTATATGTTTGTACTATATTTTTTACAATGCATACTAACTCTTGAGAACAACTTTGTTTAGCGAACGCTACCCTGAGGATACAAACAGTATCACTGGATCAAGTCGAACGAATCAAGCAAAGCCAGCGGGGATACCAACCAACCTTCCCCGTTTACAGAACTTACGACTTTTCTTTAGATGCATGCACGAAAATGGAAAAATCCAAATTATACTGTCCGCCCAAAAGACAAACATGGTTCAAAGTAATAATTCTGAAACCCGTCGCACTTGCCTACATTTATTATCAGCATACACAAACGATGCTCCATAATCACAATGCTCACAACGGTCCCAATACCGCAATTTACGACTAGCTAAGAATCTCTATTATCATTTATTTAATCTTGCATAAGGCTACCTTTCTGCCTTCCGAGACTAAGCTCTGTCTCCATCTGCATGAGGTTAAGCTCTACCTCCCCTTGCATAAGGCTACCCTGCCTTCCGAGACTAAGCTCTGTCTCCATCTGCATGAGGTTAAGCTCTACCTCCACCTGCATAAGGCTACCTTTCTGCCTTCCCTTTGCATAAGGCTACCTTTCTGCCTTCCGAGACTAAGCTCTGTCTCCATCTGCATGAGGTTAAGATCTACCTCCATTTTCATAAGGCTACCTTTCTTCCTTCCATCTGCATAAGGCTACCTTTCTGCCTTCCGAGACTAAGCTCTGTCTCCACCTTCCATCTACATAAGGCTACCTTTCTGCCTTCCGAGACTAAGCTCTGTCTCTCAATCTGAAAAAGAGGCTTCGATTTCGGAATCGATGTCCTAGCTCTTTGATGTAACATTTCTATCTCGACCAAATAGTGAAATTGGGGTACCTACACAACTACGACGATACATTATAAAATCATACATAAAATCATAAAAACAAGCTATTAAAAAAACTACCCTGAAAGAACGGTTTTTCCCTTTTTTCGGCTTAAAGACTTTATAAAATTTTGTTATGCCTTAGCATGAATTTTTTTACCCATTGGGTTTTTTGAGGTTTTAATATTGATTGAAACCTCTTTACTTTTTGTGCCTTAGCACAAATTTGTTTGAATAATTCGATACCTCTTAAGGTTTTTTGAGGGTTGTTATTATCGAAGCCCTTTGGTTATTTTGCCAAGGATAGCCTTTTTTAACCGATTTTCAAAGAATTGGAAGACCTGTTTTTATTGCGAGATTCAAACGTCTTCGGGTCGCGTTAGTTTGGTCGTAGCCTTTGAGTATGCCTCTTGGTCTCAATAACACTTAGAACTTGTTCAAAGTGTTAGTCCCCAAGAATGGTGGCCTTGGCCTATAAATCGAGGGTTGCCTCATTGAAGTCTTACGGTTTTGAAGTTAGATAGTTCAAACATGTTGATCTTCAACAGAAGTCCCCGTATATGGGGTTGATCGTTCGAGGTGTAGTTGCACTTGGCCCTTGAGCCACTTTTCACAAAAATCATGAGTACGGAGCTTGTAAAGTAGAAAATTTTCATCGAGACACAAGATATCTAATAAGGAAAGTATTTCTTTGAATAGTTTATACATGCGTACATGTTTTTCCATTGGGGCTCGACTAATCTATACGGACACGGTTCATTCGACCGTTTGGCCCATTACAAAGTTTTCCTATCGAAGTCCCTTTGACATGAAGTATTTTCCTCGAAAATATAACATCTGTAGGGTGAGTCCCCCCATTATTCGAGGTTGATTGTAAGGAGACATCGGATACTCTAAGGCAGCACGAACGATGGTTTCCTCTTTAAATACCTTGCCGAAAAAACCCTTTTGGGATAAAAACCGATCGAAGGAAAAAAGAGTGCAACGTGTGCTTTAAGGTCCTAATATCTTCCTGCTTGATGAGAACTTAGATATTTTTGCTCGAACACTTGAAAATAAGTTAGTGTAAAATGTAAATGAAAAAGGAGAAGTTCATACCTTAACAGTAATATCGCTTGAGGAGTGAGATGTTCTAATTATTTGGCTGTTGCTCGCCGTTTATCGTGCATAGCTTGTAAGATCCCTTTCCGACGATATCGAGGACTTGATAAGTTCCTTCCCAATTTGGGCCGAGTTTTCCTTCATTAAGGTCTCAAGTGTTGATGGTGACTTTACTCAAGACCAAGTCTCCGAATCTGAAGTGGCGAAGATCCTTCGATTATAGTACCTTTCGATGTATTGTTTTTGCACGGCCATACAGACAAGGGAGGCTTCTCATTTTTCATATAAGAGTTTGAGGCTAGTATTCATGGCCTCGTGATTTGATTGTTCCGTTGCATATCAAAATCTGGCACTGGGTTCCCCAACTTCGACTGGAATCAAGGCTTCGGCGCCATATACTAAGGAGAACGACGTTTCTCCCGTACCGGACTTCGATGTCGTTCGATATGCCCAAAGGACTTCGGGTAGAATTTCTCTCCATTTTCCATTGGCGTCGTTCAACCTTTTCTTCATATTCTGAATGATGGTTTTGTTCGTCGATTCGGCTTGCCCATTTTCGTTAGGGCGATATGGTGTCAATAAGAAACTTTGTTACCGTGCTGCCGATGAATTGCTTTCCATTGTCGCATACAATCTCGGCAAGTATCCCGAATCGACATATGATGTGATCCCACATGAAGTCTATAACTTCTTTTTCTCTGACTTTCTCGAAGGCGTGTGCTTAAGCCCATTTAGAGAATAGTCAGTCATAAATAAAATAAATTTAGATTTACTTGGGCTGATGGCAGAGAGCCGACGATGTCCATCCCCCATTTCATAAATGGCCATGGGGTAGAACCGAATGAAGTTGTTCTCCGTACTGATGGATCATTGGAGCATACCTTTGACACTTATCACAATTTCAAACAAACTCCCTAGTGTCCTTTTTCGTACTATCTCAATAATATCTTGCTCTGATGATTTTGTGAACTAGTGATTTGGCACCGGAGTGGTTCCCACAAGTACCTTCATGAACTTCTCGTAGGACATAATCGGTGTCCCTTGGTCCGGGGCATACTACTAACGGTGCGTCGAACGTCCTCCTGTACAATGTTCCGTCCTCAGCCAATGTGAATCGAGCATCTTTTGTTCGTAGAGCCCTCTATTCTTTAGGGTCTAATGGGAGCTTTATGTTTTTCAAATACTCTATATATTTATTCCTCCAATCCCAAGTTAAGCTTGTGGAGTTTATCTCAACATGACCTTCTTCGATACGGATTTTGAGAGTTGAACGAGATTCCCCGATCTGATTTCGTTGTACTCGACTGATGATCCCAAATTAAAGGGAATCAGATTCACTGTTCTGTTCTCGAGGTACATGCTGCAAAGTCCATTATTTAAAATGGTGTAAAGTCACCTGCAGCTTATCCAAATACCTCTGCAGGCTATCCTCTCGAACCTCGAAGGTCTTGTTCACTTGGTTTACTACCAGTAGGGAGTCGCATTTGACTTCGATGAATTCCGCTCCCAAGCTCTTAGATAATTCGAGACCTGCAATGGCCTCATACTCGGCCTCATTGTTAGTCAACTTGGAAGTTTTAATAGATTGCCTAATTGTATTTCCCGTGGGCGGCTTTAAAATGATGCATATCCCGGACCCTTTCACATTCGACGCGTCGTCTGTAAAATGGGTACAAACCCCCGATGATGTAACCGATTTCATCAAACCCTTTTCAACTTCGGGTACGAGGGTTGGTGTGAAGTCGTCCACGAAGTCTGCCAAAATTTGAGACTTGATGGCCGTTCGGGGTTGATATTCGATATCATACCCACTGAGTTCGACGTCCCATTGGGCCAATCGGACCGAACGTTCGGGCTTATGCAAAACAAACAAAGTGGTAAGTGGTTAATACACATATGGGGTGACATTGAAAATATGGTTTTAGCTTCCTAGAGGCGCTTATTAGAGTAAGTGTCAATTTTTCTAAGTGTGGATATCTAGTTTCTGCTTCTCCTATAGTTCGACTTACGTAATAAACAGGAAATTGCGTACCTTGCTCTTCTTTAAATAAGACACCGTTTATCATGATTTTCAAGACTGCCAAGTATAAGTAGAGCTTCTCATATGCCTTTGGAGTATGAAGCAATGGCGAGCTCGAGAGGTACCGTATCAATTCTTGTAACGCATGTTGGCATTCCGGGGTCCAGGCGAAGTTGTTCTTTTTTTTTGAGTAGTGAGAAGAATCTATGGCTCCAATCTGATGATCTCGAGATGAATCGACCTAGGGCAATTGTCTGCCCCGTCAGCCTTTGTACAACTTTAATGCTATCCACGATGGTGTCTTCGACAGCCTTGATTTTATCGGGGTTGATCTCGATCCCCCGGTTTGACACCATGAAGCCGAGGAATTTGCCTGAACCGACCCCGAAAGCATATTTCTCGGGATTAAGCTTCATGTTGTATTTTCTCAATATCTTGAATGTTTCCTGCAAATGTGTCAAATGGTCCTCTACGCGCAGGGACTTAACTAGCATATCATCAATATATACTTCCATTGACTTACTTATTAGTTCTTCGAACATTTTATTTACTAGTCGTTGGTAGGTAGCACCTACGTTTTTTAGCCCAAAAGGCATTACGTTATAACAATATGTTCCATACTTGGTGATGAATGAAGTATTTTCTTGGTCTTCCTGGTTCATTTGGATTTGATTGTACCCGGAATAGGCGTCGAGAAAACTAAAGATCTCGTGGTCGTCCACGGCATCGATCATACGGTCGATGCTAGGTAGAGGAAAAGAGTCTTTGGGGCATGCTTTGTTCAAATCCTTATAATCTACACACATCCTAAGTTTGTTCCCTTTTTAGGTACTACGGCTACATTTGCTAACCATTCGGGATATTTTACTTCCCGAATGGATCTTATTTTGAGAAGTTTAGTTACCTCGTCTTTGATGAACGCGTGTTTTACCTCGGACTGGGGCCTTCTTTTTTGTTTCACTAGGCCTAAACTTTGGGTCCGGACTCAATCGATGTGTTGTTATCTCTGGTGGGATCCCTGTCATGTCTAAGTGGGACCAAGAAAAACAATCCATGTTATCGATAAGAAATTTAATGAGTTTTTTCCTGAATTCGGGGGTTAACCCCGTTCCCAGGTATACCTTTTGCTCAAGAAGGTACTCGATCAATATAACTTGTTCCATCTCTTCGACTGTTGATTTGGTGGCGTCGGAGTCTTCGGGAATAACGAAAGTTCAAGGGGTGTAATAATCTTCATCTTCTTCTCCCTCTATTTCCTGCTTCCTCGATTTAGTCGAGGCTGGTGGCTGTGATTGCTATTTGGCTTCCTGTTTACCTTTGATGTCTGATTCTTTCGATGTTGACAGTGCCGATATCGGTATCACCTCATCGACCGCGAACATTTCCTTTGCAGCACGTTGCTCCCCATATATTGTTTTCACCCCGTCTGACGTCAAAAATTTCATCATTTGGTGGAGAGTTGAATGGAATGCCCTCATATTGTGAATCCAGGGCCTCCCTAGTAGGGCGTTGTACCTCATGTCACCCTCGATTACGTGGAACATGGTATCTTGGATAGTTCCAGCCACATTCACCGGTAGGATGATCTCTCTTTTAGTTGTCTCGCTGGCCATATTGAAATCGTTCAAGACCCGAGTTGCGGGCACGATTTGATCTTTTAGGCCGAGCTGCTCCACTACTCTTGATCGGATGATATTTCCCAAACTACCTAGATCCACTAAAACACGCTTAACTTGAACTTTATTTAATAAGATAGAAATTACCATAGCATCGTTGTGGGGTTGAGAAATTCCTTCTGTTTCCTCGTCGTTGAATGATACGGTGTCTTATGGCACATAATCTCGGGTCTATTTCTCCCTAGTAATCGATACCTTAGTGCGTTTGAATATGGGCCCTTGTGGAATATAAACCCCGCCGACGATCATATGATTATAGTTGCAGCTCCTCGTGTTCATTTTTCCTGTTGGCGTCCCTTTCTCTTAAATGATTCTTGGCTCGGTCACTTAGGAATTCTCGAAGGTGGCCCTCATCGAATAGACGTGATACATCCTCTCTTAGTTGCCTGCAATCCTCGGTCCGTGACCATGCGTGCCATGATATTTACACATCAAATTGGGATTTTTTTGGGAAGGATCGGCCTGTATGGGTCTGGGCCATCTAGTATCTTTGATTCTTCCAATTGCTGGTACAATGCGTCGACACTAAAATTATATTCCCACAATCGAGGTGCCTCTATAGGATCGGCATACTTATCAAAACCATTTTTGCTCATAAGTCCACGCGATCTATATCCTCGATCACTTCTTTGATCATTTCGAGCGGAATTGCATCCCGGTCCGGCGTTCCGGCAATCTGCGATGTACGGATGATATCAGTCTTTGTTCGACTGTGGCTCCCTATCGACGTCCCTCTGATTTTTGGATGCGTACCTGTTTGGATATACTGAACTGGAAGGAGTTTCTAATTGGTCATCCTCGACCCAGATCTTCGATTGGTACCGATTATGTACAACGACCCAAGTCACTGTGGGATATTCGATCAAATTTTGCTTCAGTTGACGCGATGCTATCGAACTTCGGTCATTCAACCCTGAGTGAAAGCTTGAACGTCTCAATCATCTGTGACCGGTGGAAACTCCATGTGTTCCATTTGAAATTGGGATACGAACTCCCTCAGTATTTCATTATCCTTTTGTTTTACTTTGAAAAGGTCTGATTTCCTTGTCGCCGCCTTATATGGCCCCGGAATGTGCCTTTACGAAAGAGTCTGCTAACATGGAAAATGAGTCAATGGAATTTGGCGGTAGATTGTGGTACCAAATCATTGTCCCCTTCAATAGAGTCTCTTTGAACTTCTTCAATAGAACAAATTTGATCTCATCATCTTCTAAATCGTTACCTTTGATGGCGCATGTATAGGAGGTGACATGCTCGTTGGGATCGGTGATCCCATTGTACTTAGGTATATCCGGCGTACGAAACCTTTTTGGAATGGGCTTCAGAGCCGCACTTGAAGGAAACGACTTATGTACAAATTTCTTCGAATCCATCCCTTTCAAAATTGGCGGTACCCCCGGTATTTGATCAACTCGGGAGTTGTATGTTTCCACTTTCTTATCATTAGCTTCAATTTTCTTCTCTCCCGACTCAATTCTTTTGGTGATCTCCTCGAGCATTTTCATTATTACAGGATCGGTCGCCGATTCGTTATTATTCGACCTCTGCGGTAATGGCTCGATACGGCGGGTGGCTTCCGGTTCGACCCCACTCAGAGTTCTATGTTGATTTTGTAGTTGTGCAATAGCAGCTTGTTGAGCCTGTAGCATTTCGAATATTACCTGGAGACTGACTCATCTATCTCCTCCGCCCTGTGCACCTTGGCCACTAGATCGGCCTTCTCTGCGTACACTCCCTTCGGGGTCTGTGCCCACGTTCGCATTCAAAGCAATGTGCGAACTGACGTCGACTATGTTGGCAATCAGTGCTCCACCGAGACCAGCTTGCGACATCTCGACCCCTGGAGCAATTACATTATCATTTTTCTAGTGGAATCCGAGGCCATTGTCACCATGTGTGAGTGCGTTTTGTGAGTTTGACATGTTTTAACCTGAAAGCAAAAATACTTGACAATAACAAGCGTAAAATAGTGTGTGTAGTTGGAATCATTATTGAATAATCACTATTATCTTTAGCCCCATGGTGGGTGCCATACTGTTTACCCTAAAATTTGGATAACGATTAAACTTATATTGTGGCTTTAAGGATATGTGATTTCGTCCAATACCAATTGATAAACAAGAAAATAAATAGATAAATTAGAATGTAGAATAATTCAAATCAGTGTGTAAGAAAAGCCTCGACCACGAATCGAAGTAACCTCGAGGTGATATCTTAAGAACAATAAAGAATAAAGCAACTCAGATGAACAGTAAGCAGAGCAATAAGCAAGAAAAAAATGGTTGTATATATTTTTCTCAGTGAGCGATCATGATTACAAATGAATGAAATTCCTCTTTTTACAGTAGAGGAATCCTAATTAAGGTATACTTCTAAATACAATAGGAAATCATATCAACAATTGATTAACCGCTAGAGATTTGATCTGTTCCGAGATTTACGCCACGATCCTCGACGAATCGTGGATATCTCGCCCTTTCCGTTATAAAGCTACACCGATATTACTCAGAATATGTCTTTTTCTGGCCTATCGACGTTGACCTCGATCTAAAAAGAGGCTCCGATTTCGGACTCGACGTCTTAACTCTTTCACGTAACATTCCTATCTCGACCAAATAGTGAAATCAAATAGTCCCGATTTCTACCGTACACAACTAGGACGATACATTATAAAATCATACATAACAATCATCAAAACAAGCTATTAAAAAAACTACCCTGAAACAAAAGACAAACATATTGCCGTTGTTTTATGGCAATGCACTTTCAAAAAAATATTTATTGTAATGCATACACAATTTAAAGACACCTAAAAAGTAAAAATGCATGCCGCGTTGAACCATCTAACGAAGATGACTTTTTGGGGGCAAATTTATATTTCGCTAGACTTAAGTATCAATGATAAATATTTGTGGTTCTCGTTGTTTTGTTATCAAACTTGTGGAGATTCTTGAGAGCTATATTGTGGACTTGGAGGTTCGACGGAGATCTTTTTTCTATTTTTTTTCCTTGATTATCTATTTTTTCTTTACTCATATATTTTGTTGATTTCAAGGCTATGTGTGGCTAAACTTGTTATTTAGGGTAGTTAGAACTTGGCATAATTATTGTGATTCTAATTATTTAGTGAATTAGTTTTTATCGTATTAACTATTGAGCTATTTATCCATTCTTGTTACGCTTCTTACTTGTTTGATTGTTTGTGCATCATTAAACATTATTTATGGATCTTAGTTCAAGTGTTAGAAAGGAGTTAAAATTGCTATAAGATTGAATAAACTGAGTTCATAAATGATAGACATTAGAGGTGTTCAGCTCTGCTCCAGTGAGCTTTACAATTAACAATAATAATAATAATATACCCAATATAGTTCCACAAGTGGAGGCTTCAGTGAACTTTTATCTAGCAAATATCAATGGTTATTTTGATTATCGGTATGTGTCTTTCATTTCAAAGGTTAAGATTTGTTACGACCAGCCTATATTAGTGGCAGTAAGTAATTGAAAAAGATATAATAAAAAGTCCAACAGTTACATTATTTTCGCCCTTTACAGGAAAGAAAGTAAGGTAAAAGCCTATCATTGGCTTCTGATAATGGGCAAAAATGCTATACTTTTAGTACATTATTCGTCCTATATTTTGTTAGTTGAATGGTTAACTATGCGATGTTTGAGCTAAATTATGTTGTTTTATGTGTAGGAGCATCGGAAGACAAATATGGGTGAAGGCTGCACAATATGAGGACGAAAATGCAATAAAAGAGCACAAAAATACCAAGTAGCCAAACCGCGCTACAAACCAGGCTTCGTGAGGTCTATAGACAGCTTGACCGCGCTACAAACCAGGCTTCGCGAGGTCTATAGTCAGCTTGTCCACGCTATAAGATTGGCTTCGCGAGGTCTATAGCCCGATAATTAAAACTCGCATGTTTAAAAACTCCAACGCGAATTTGACTGAATGACTTCAACCCTAGCCTATAAATACTCCATAAACATGTCTAAGGAAAGGGGAGGACGTTTTTAAAGCAGATTCGACCAAAGGGAGACGTTTTTGGAGAAGGGATTCGACCTAAGGAGAAAAGTACACAATAGGAGCGAGGTGGAGAATTCTTCTACCAGTTTTTTTACTTCATTCTTCCTATTTTCACTATTGGTTATGAATACTAGTATTGTAATTATGCATACTATAATGAATAGCTAATTTGTTATCTAGGGTTTTGATGGAACCTTTTGAATGATGGTTTTTTCTGTTGCGTTTAATATAATTTTGCTGCTGGATTTTCTGTTCTTGTTCAACTACATGATTATTTTAGTTGATTGAAGGGCCCTCAATTGATTGTGCTTATTTAGTGCGTATATTTGGAAAAGGGTAGATATTTAGGTAGTTGTTGAACATCACTCCTAACGTATGTGAGGAATCAATACGGAGGGTTTAAAGGTGAGATTAGGAATAACGAAACTTTGGTGCGATCTTAGTGAGCGGTGAATTAGTGTCAGTTAGCATAGTTCGGAAGAATATGCTAGTAAATTGTGGTAGTTGCTCGAAGGAGAATTACGACACCCAAAGTACTCACGATAGGTAGAGAATACTTAGGCGAAATTATAGAAAATGTAGCGGGAGAGATTCCGACAATTAGGAAAATCACAACTCTAGACCTCCTTATACTTGTCTCCAATTTCATTCTTGTTAGTTGATAGTTTTACTGTCTTATAATATTTGTTAGTTAATTAGTTGAAATAAAAATCAAATCTTTATAACTAGGAAATTATTTGAACTTATGTTTCTTTGCGATAATTGGACAACTGTAGTTAAACCTTACTTTTCTGTGGGATTCGACTCCGAACGTTATAGACTGAATTATATTTATAGCGATCGCTTTATTTTTTTAGGATTGGAGTTGGACGTGATTAGCTTTCTTTTCATTTACAATATTTTTGTGTTGTATTATTTAATTTAAGTAATCATGATTATTTTCTATGTATTTACTATATTGAGACTATTAATTGCTTTTTATTTGAAATCATCCAATAAATATATTTGTCTGGTCTTTTAATTATTATTTTTTGTTTTTGAGCTTAAATTTGGCCCTGAATTTGGAAGTGATGAAAGTGCAACCAACTTTTACGTATGCAAATATGCATACATAAATTTCTATGCAAATAGCAAATATTAATTTTGTCTCATATATTATGTTAAAATCCTCGATTTGCACGTAACTAAGGCTAGAGTGTTTTAATATTTTTTCATATATCTTTTCCCGTTATTGCTGTTTTCTTTATGCATATATTTCAGAAAACAATAAGGGCTACAGTGGGCAAATAGAAAATTGAGATTGCTATGAATTTGGTTTCCTATTTAATTTTACAATCAAAAAATCGCATATAATTAAGACACTGTATCGGACATTCCGAATCCTTCTGAAATTGCTGTGTATCTTGTAAAGGCAAGTGTATGAATTATTTATTATGTACAAAAAGTATATAGAACAAACATTTTTCACTAAACCGAAAAGGCAATGACAAATATTTAACGTTCACCCTTGATAATCTCTAACTTCATAGCAAATAATAAAACGTTACAAATTGTATTGAGTTCATATAATTTCCAGAATTAATATTCATACAAACATTGATAATTCAATCTAACATAATGACAAAATTTTACAATATATAATACATTTATTGTCTCATCACTTGCCTATATTCCATATGATAAAATTTTAATCTTCGTCGTAAAATACCCATAAAATTATCGCCTTCGTCGTAAAATACCCATAAAATTATCGCCTTGGTCGTAACATTTCGCGCTTTCATCGTAGCATTTCATGCTTTCGTCGTAGCATTTCATGCCTTCGTGGTAGCATTCCATGCCTTCGTGATAGCATTTCATGCCTCTTGTCCCAACACTTGCCTTCTTTGCATAGTCCATCTAATTTGCAAAGGGCATCTATAACAATTCTTATAAATTATAAGAACTGAATTTCTTATACAGAGAAACCGTGATCGAAAACCGATTTAATTCGACAAACACGAGCAATCATCAGCAGCATCAAGTTTTATCACATCCTTAAACTGAAACCAGAACGAGAAACATCCCACATCCTTGAACCCTACTTTGGAAATCCGTAATACTATACCATGTTGAAGAAAACATGAGAGAGCCATTAAATTTGACACAAAAAAAACAAGAATTAAAGAACGTTTAAAGGAATGATCAAAAAGATGAGGATGTGAAAGAGGCAGAGGATAAAGAGAATATAAATAGACGTGTGGAGAAGCTAGGGTTTCCTAGATCTGATTGTTGTGAAATGACACTTTAGTACACTTCTTTTTATTAATTTTGGCATTCTAGATTCTTCTATCCTAATATAGTTGCTTTAGCTTTCCAGATATGCTTAAACACACCTATACTCACGTCATATGACAATTTCGTACTCTTTATTATGTACCTCACATTCTGATGTAATGTCGGCTTTTAACTTTCCAAATATACCAAAGAAATTGAAGAAAAAATATATATATATACCAGTGACTAAGAAAGGAAAAACAATCTCATTTTTTTGGTTATTCATTATTCCCTCTCCTTTGGAAATTATTTTTCTGAAGAAACTTTATCTAAAATACAAAAACTATTTCACCCACAAAGTTTTGACAACTCAACCATTCAACACTTATGTAGAGTTTCCTATTGAATTTTACAATCTGAAAATAAAGTAAGGAATTGCCTGCGTCTGAAAATTGGAGATCAACCAATGAAGAGGAAGAACTGCGCCTTGAATGCCCTTTTTCATTTTCTCAGATTGTAAAATTTTAATAAATAAAAAAGAAACACTTAGACGCAGAGGCGGATTCAAAATTTGAAATTTGTGGGTTCGGGATTGTAATATTTTTAAATTACTGGGTTCTAAATTAATAATTTATATGTATTCAATGAATTTCTTAAGAGCTAGTGGATTCGGCCGAACTCGCAATCTATACTTTAATACAAGATGAATTAATCCATACCCTTAAACTTTTAGTTTACATGTGGATAATATCAAATACTGCATTTGAAAATTACTAGATGAAAAGTAATTGGAGGTGATCTACTCCCCTCCATTTTATACATGGTAAGAGCTACATAGACAAAACCTTTTTTTTGTCAATCGACGAAATTAGTTTATATTAAAGACAGTTAAAATTACAAGTAGTGTTCGGCCTGCTTTGCCCTGGGTTACAAAAACAAGATGTAGGTAAGTCGTTGGACTGATTCATATCACGGTAGATGGTGCATCTAAACAAAAAGAAATAGGAGCAACTGGTGCAGAACTAGTAGTTTTCTTAGGTAGATAGTGTCATTTTGATCTGCACTTAGTTCGTTTTCAAAAAGGTTGGCGGTTGGACGAGTAAATTCAGATTCTCCCCCATAGCCATAGTTGCTCCATATTGTGCTAACCTATCAGCAACGCGGTTCTGTTCCTTGTATATATGCATAATGCATAGTCTCTACCTAATTGGTGGAGTAAGTACCTGCATTATATTCAAACAGTAGAGATGAGTAGTGCATGTTATGGTTTTGTAGCATAGCATAGATATTACCTCGATAGAATCCACATTGATTTCTGGTAGTATTAATTTGTGTCTCTAGGTGATGTGCAATCCTTGTAGCAAAGCGCATAGTTCCATTGAAGTAGGGTCTCCCGTTGGCCTGCTTTCGTACACCCTAGTTGCCATGGCTACTTGCATGTTGACCCCTCCCAGCCCATATTTGTGAGGTCCATCCCCATAATGAAAAATGTGGAATCAGAATCTAGGGGCTAAATCTGTTTTGGCCACAATTTGCTAGAATGCAAGTTAGCAAATTGCAAGCAAACCAATCATTCTTATTGGTTGGAGGAAAGGTGAGTTTGCCTATAAAAAGGAACTCTCGGCTTCTTTATTTCAACACACACGGAAAGAGAAGCAACACAGTTGTTGCACAGAGTATTTCGCAAGCATTGTGAGAAATAGATTGTGTAGGAAAAATAGAAAGTGATTGATATTGTAGTGAGGTAGGAATCTTAAAAGAGGGTTCTTTCTTTTGAGTATATAGTGGTCCCTGGAGTATAAAATTCCTCATTATAGTGAATTACTTTGCTCCTCTCGGGCTTGTGATTTTTCCCTTATTCAAAAGAGTTTTCCACGTTAAAATCTTTGTCTTTTATTCTTGTTGATTACCGTATCTTGAAACTACATTATTGTTTCGTTGTTATTACCGTGAATATTATTTGTGTGGGGAGTTTATTCCCAATAATATCTACGAGGCGTGCCAGTAGAGGATCCATCGGTATTAAGCTTAATGGTTCCTCCGGTGGGTGGTTCCCATTTGACGAAACGTAATTTGTGGATGTTGGATAAATAGGGAATAAATTGTTGATTTTTGAAATTAGCAAATATAAACATCACACTGCAGAAGGATATAAACAATTTTCACCAAGGCAAAAGACAATGGTACATATATCCTACTTTAGCCAAGTGAGAAGCATCAACTCGGTTTCAGAGCACATATCAATCAAAATAGTCAGCACCTTCTTGGCACTTTGCCAAAGCACAGTAAATTCTTTTAGTCTAAAAATACTCTAATTCTTTTTATAAAGAGAAACCACATCTAATTCGACATAGCATCAAGTTTTATCACAACCATAAACTCAAACAACCCACATCCTTGGAAAAAATAAACATAAGAGAGCCGTCATGTTTGAAAAAATAAACAAGAATTAAATATTTCCAAATATGCATAAGCACACCTATACTCGTTAATGGTGTTCTCTTAGTCAATTTATGTAGGTGTATTTTCTTCATTTAAGCAAATAGGTGAAACAACAAAATTTAAGAAAAACATAAAATTGTTGTTATATTTTCCTCCTCCCCTCTAACAACAAAACACCTGACCACTTGTATAAACGCTCGCTATAGAACCCCACCCCAAACCCAAAAAAAAAAACAAAAAAAAGATACAGATTCAATAAAGTTGCACTGCTAAATATATTAACTTTGACTAAGGACCACAGAAAATGGAGAACAAAACCATTTTATGATATTGAGACATAAATTAGGCCACAAAATTGCTAGCACATTACAACAAAGAAAGTACCATCGCAGTAATGTGAGACAAAATAGCTTGACATGTTCTTTGTAAAGGTTACAAAAGATAAATTCCTCATGTCCTAACTTTCTGGAATTTGTTTGGGCGACCACCTGAATCGTTTCCCCTTGGACGCGAATGCTTCCCGCCTCTATTGTACCTTCCTCCCCTATGTCCATGAACAATAACAATTTAGGGTCAACCAGAATACATTCAAAAGTATAACGCAAACTAAAGAAAGATATTCTGCTCCAACATGCATTTTGAGAAAGAATCAAACAGAACCTTAAGCCCAGATAAACAACCAAGTCTAACACCTTACCTTCCTCTATTCCCTTTATTAAAGTCACGGCGTTTGTCCTGGTTATTACGGAACATACTCCAGTATTCCTTCTCAGCATCACCTGATGAAAAAGCAGCACACAAGTAAATATCTAGTTATAGAAGCAATTCACACAAAAAAAAGATGATATAGTACAACATAAAGAAAACCGTTTAACTGAAGTGCTGGATCAAAAACAAAGGTATATATGCACAAAGAAACAATATATAGCTTTAACCTTTAAAACATTCATCAATTGATAATATTACTGCAATTCTAGATAGAACAAAATCCTTCAGCTGATTCTGTGGGTGCATTCAAATTTCAACATAGCCAATATCCTCAACAGCAAAACCCGCTCCCCTTTCCCCTCACCACTTACCCAATTTCTACTCCGTAACCTAAAAAGCTCATTGAGTTCTTCAACACATGCAAGATAGTAGGGAAAAAATGTGTTAAGATTGCAAACAAAAGAGCCGAAGAACAGTCAGACCCACCAGTCACAGGGTCTAAGGCAGCAATGAAATTTTTCACCGTCAAACCACCTTCCTCAGCAAGTACACCAGCAGCACGTGCTTTCTGTGCGGCCCCTTCATTTTCAAACCTTATATAACCTGATTCTGATCCAATCGTGAAATCAACAAACTGCACATGGAAACCCACGAAACTAGAAATGTCACTCTGTGCTTTCTTAATGAATCATTTACAGTTCTGTTACACATACATACCCTGATTTTATCAAACTTCAGAACAAAAGAAAACTTTGGAGCTTCGATTAGATAAAAAATGAAATGTGGACAGAACCAAAACACCAGTATCATGTCCTTATTACACAATTTATCTTTTCCGAAAAATGGTAATTGTGTCCTTAATAACAAATATATTGCAACGATTTTACAATAGTTCATTACTATAATCTGTAGTCCCTGCAAATTATTTTGGAATGCTGATAATCTTGTGATATTTTATCAGTTTATTAGCATTTTTAGTTTGAGATCGGGCAAGACCAAAATGAGACATCTCCATACTTCTCTTCCACAACAGTAAGCATACTTCAGTTTTCATCAATTTATCAGAAAAGAACTGCATTCATTTTGCTAATCACAATAGGACAAAAAAAGAAACAGCAATAGATAATACAAAGAAAAGACCCAATGAATTACATATATTGAACAAAATGAACAAATAAAAAGGGAGAAAATGTACCTTCACAGTGCCAAATTTTTGGAAAACGCTCTTCAAGTCTTCACGCATAACAATGTCCTTGTTGTCCTTGCAAGCAGCAATTGATAATTTTTCTTCAGCAGGAGCTTGATCATCCTCTTCAGGACTGTCCATGGATTTCTCTACAGCTTCAGGATTCTGAACATCAGTCTCCCGACTTCCATTCTCTGCATCTTTTTCATCACTCTTCTCATTATTGGCTTCATCTTTAACTTCTGACACCTTCTCTTCTGTCACTTTAACATTGTCTTTTGTTGTTTCTTTATTGCCTTCTGTTTCGGGAGCACTTGCACTTTCAGCAGCCGCTTGGTGATTACCATTTTGTTCTGTAGAGCTTTTTTTCTTCAACTTAAATGCAATGATCAAGCCCTTTGGGTAGCTGCCACCATCACATCCATCGAGTTAACACCACATGGCAAGCAACAATAACAACAACACAGTAAAATCCCACAAGTGGGGTCCGGGGATAGTAGAGTGTACACAGACCTTACCCCTACCCCAAGGGGTAGAGAGGCAAACACCACATGGCAAGCATGCTAACAAAATGCCAAATTAGTAAGGACTCACTACTTAGCGGTAGCATTATACTCACTCCGGTTCAGGCTTCGAATTGTTTTTACTATTTGGACCAAGATGAGGAGGGTTATGCTCAACTTCTTTCTCTTCATTAGCTCTTTCTACATCGAAATCTTTCCTGAATAATAGCAAACCAGTGATATGTATGAGTAACCATTGAAAGTAATTTATGAATGGACTGTCTAGAACTTGTATAAACAAAAACTCATATTCGAAGCAATTGCCATAAAACGATAAAAACGAACAGTATCTTCTGTTGGAATCAAGTCATAATTATGATGCAAAATAACAGATTCGGCTTACTTACTCAAGTGAGCCAACTAGGTTACATAGCCAAAGTTTGGACAAGTTTAACCGATAGAGCAAATTTGAACCCTAACGCAGCAAAGCCTAGACAAATAGAATTAAAGATCCATACTGTCCCAGGACAACTCAGGTTAATACACATCATAGATATCTCGGACCTAGTGACATCAATGACTCCCCCAT
>ML250373.1:0-21980 GCA_005239495.1 Nicotiana undulata | reverse complement strand
CCCCCCCCCCCCCAAATTGTATGAGAGTTGGATTGGTTTAAGCAAAATATATAGTATGAGTTTGGAAACATATGTTGGAAGTGATGGCTGGTAGGTGTTAACCTAAGTATAAAAAAATGCCATCGCAAATACAAAAAAAATGTGTATTATGTATTGATATATTAGAATTTTGGAATCGGACTTTATCTACCAAAACAGGTGACGTTTTTAGGCAGATTAAGAGGGAAAAAGAATGTGAAACAAAAAGCAATAGGTGGTTGATATAAAAGCGGTGCAATCTTCCCTTCTACATCCTGGGGTCCAATATAGCAAAAGGAAGTTCAGCCAAACAAGCAAAACTATAGATTATACAAGAGCAGAAGACGTTCCTACGAATGAGCATCAGCTTCCTCTCCCGTTCTTTCTGTTTCCAAGTTGGATTTTGGTTTAAAACATAGGGAAAACAGTGAAGGTAGTAGCCTACCAATGTTTGAAAAGTGTTTGTAGTGCTAGTTCATATAGACAATATGTCACTAGAAGTCGTTAACTCCAAAATAACATAGAAACCAAAGTGCCCACCCCCCTGCTGTCGCCGTGTTATAGGAAATAACACCAAAGAAAATACTATCTTACTTTGGTTTCAGTTCTAATTCGACTCCTTCATAAACCAAGTTTTGCTTCACAACATTAGCCGCATCTTCCTCACTGGCGAACTCAACCAGAGCAGTGCCACAAAACATCCTTTTGTCAGCTACATGCCGAGGCAGTCTCACACTGTTAACCTAAAAGAAGAAGAAAACAAGAAAAATCATTGAACAGGCAGCACACATTTTACTATCTTGGATATATCTTTTCTCATGCAATACTATTTTGGATATCAATGCAAACAATGTGATGTGAAAAAATTTACAGTAGAAGGACACAGAACAGATAAACTGTTCTTTGAAGACCAGAACAATTTCAATAGCCCTGATCATGCAAACCAGTGTAGAAATGTTTTATTTTCTTAATCTATCTCATCCCAGCCCATCCCGCTCTTTTCCCTTTAATGAAAGAGTAACCTGATTAACAAATTTGGATAAAGATACCAAATTTCATCATAGGTAAAACACCAACAAAGGCAAGTGCAAAGTAACCGACATCACCTTGCCATGCTGACCGAAGAAGGACTCCACATCTTCAAGCTTGACACTGTATTCCAATGGGGATGCAGCAATCGTCCTAACATCTACTTGCTCTATAACCTCCTCAGGCTTCGAAAGCTCTGTGACTCTACCAACACATTTCCCTATAACAGAAATCAGCTCAAATCAGCCCATTTACTATTATGTCATTCAATAGTGAACAAAGAGAGCAACACACAAATTAGCAAAACCAAACAAAGACACCGACTTTAAAAGGGCAGTGCCACCTCAAGGCAAAATTATTTTAAAAAAACAAAGACACTTACCATCTTCCGAAATCTTAAGAAAAGAAGAAGCCTTTAGAGCTTCAGCAACAGCTTGTATAGTATCATCTGAGATCTCTTCCGGCTTTAACGCCCCCAAACCCAAATGAGACCTCATCCGTGAAAACGAACATATCAAAGCTAAACTTACCACTATAAAGCTTTAGTTAAGTACTACAATACATTTTGTCCACAAAAACATACAACAAAAACAATGCCTCGATGTCAATCTAGTTGGGTTTCCGAATCCTTAAAAACAATGCCAATATTCTGAGGATTCATTGAAAATTGACTAGTTTTGTTTTGCCCGTCAGCCTACTACAACTATCCTCCTTTATCTGGTTTGGCACCTCGGAGCCATCCATAAAAAACATACAATTCCATATTTTGGTGAGTTTATAAAACATATTCCTTGTACATATACTTACTCTATCTCAAAAGACTTGCATAACTTCATATCATTAACAATATTCTTCCAATACATTAACAATTCTACTAAGATTTTTTAATAATTTTTATTGTTAAAGAGTTGATCTTTAGTACGATATCACATAAATCAAAGCTAAACTTCCCACTAGCGAGCCTTTAGTCAAGTACTACAAACACATATAGATCAACAACATTATTTCAAGACCTTAAAAAGTCTACTCATCATTTATTTGGTTAAAGATTGAGTCTTTAGTACAACTGATAATTAAAAACTAATGTGGAGCCACAAAAAGATAAAGTATAAAAGGATACACCCATCTTCACTTTCATCCACAGTTTTCTTAAGAAACCCATCTTTTGGAAGATTACTATCACTGAAGTAAAACTCAACCTACAAAGAAGATGGTTATTTAAAAAAAAATCAGAATGACGAAAAGGTACTGCTGTTTTAAAGATATCAAAATCACAGAAAGGCTAACCTGACGAATGACCTTCTTGATTGTTTCTTCGTTCAAAGTTTTGGCCATCGTTGTAAAACGTACTTGAGAAGAGAGAAGCAACGTCTAGGGTTTTGGGGTTTGGGAAATAAGGGGTTTATTATCAAACTGAACGAGTTGAGTTGTTTTGAAGTTTGTATATATAATGACTTGACCCGCAAAACCGGATGTTTATTAGGGCTATAATTGGTCGGGTCCGGATCATAGCTACCTCTTGAACTCACTTTACAGTTTCGAAGACCTTAAGTTTTAGCCTTACTGGTCCTTTGGTACGAGCTACAAGAATGTTAGTGCTGGTATAAAAATTTAATATCACATTAATATTTTGTTTGATTAGCAAATTATGTATAAGTTATCTCAGTATTAATTAGCATCGGGATAACTTATACTTTATAAAGGGTGAGGTAATTAACACTGGTGTAACTTATACATTCTTCTTACAAATTATACATTTGTCATATTTAATACAATATACCAAACAATGAATAAAAAATAATCCCAACATAACTAATCTCAGCATAACTTATACCTGTATAACTTATCCCGGCATAAGCCGTATTCAAACCAAACGACCCCTTATAAGTTAGGAATCTTACCGCAAGATTCCCTTACTTACCAACCTCTAGCTACTAATTAGCCTTATTAAAAGTCTAAAACTAGTCAAGTACATATATATATATATATTTTATTTTATTTTTCTATATCTATATTTATATCTATGTATCTATCTATATTATTATAAAAGCAAGCACGAATACAATATTGGTTTACAAAAATATCCTTACAAAATTAATGTTAATAACTCAGAGTGAAGGACACAACCGGAATAGTCTACATTAGCCCATAAGTAAACCGACTACTATAACTTTTTTGGACATACTTCTTAATAATATATGTTAACCTATGTAACCTTCTGACCGGTCGTTTTGAGTTCTAGCGCGTCATTGGCGGTTTGAGGCCATGAGCATCTTCACTTCAGGTATTATGACTTGTAAGTGTGGTCGAAATTGAAACTCGAGAAGTTCAGAGTGGAATTGGAAAGAGAATTCTCATTTCGGAAGCTTAAAGTTGGAAGAATATGACCAAGGGTTGATTTTGAGTAAACGACCTCGGAATCGGGAATTAAAGGTTCCAACAAGTCCGTATGATGATTATGGACTTGGTATGTCCGGATCGGGTTTTGGATGGTCCGGGAACGTTTCGGCACATGTTGTGGAAGGTTGGCATTTTGAAAGAATTTTAAGAATTTGGGTTGAAGTGCATTTCAGTGTTATTGATGTCCGTTTGGGATTCGGAGTTTGGGAATATCTTCGTATGGTGATTCTGGTATTGGGAGCGCGTGTGAAAATGGATTTGGAGGTCCGTAGGTCATTTTGGGGTCATTTGGCGAAAGTTAAAAATTTGAAGGTTTTTGAGAAGTTTGGCTTGAAGTGGGATTTTTTATATGTGAGTCGTATTATGATTTCGGAAGTTGGAGTAGGTCCACAATGTCGAATGTGACTTGTGTGCAAAATTTGAGGTCAATCAGACGTGATTTGATAGGTTTCGACATCGAATGCAGAAGTTTGAAGTTCTAAAGTTCAGTGTGATTCATGATTTCGATATTGTTTCATGTGATTTAAAGCCTCCAGCAGGTCCGTGTTATGTTATGGGACTGGTTTGTGTGATTGGACGGAGACTCGGGGGTCTCAGGTGGGTTTCAGGGTGATTTCGGATCATTTCAGGCTGATTTGCAATAGTTGATGCTGATGTTGATCTTCGCGTTCGCGAAGAAGGATTTGGCTTCTGGGATTTTGTTTTTCGCATTCGCGAAGAGATTTTCGCGCTATAAATAAAGATTATTTCTCTCCAAAAATCACAAATAAAGCTCTCTCTCTCCCTATATATATTTTCTATGAATCCTCAAATAAATAAATCAATATATATATATATATATATATATATTGGAATCTTATATATATAATTCCAAAAATCTAAGCAAACAGGGACTTTTCTCCATGGATATTGTTAAATTCATTAAAAATATATAGATGACTCGATCTACAAAATTTGAGGAAGATTGGAGGTGATTTGGACTGATTTGATATTAAAATTCATAGTTAAAAATTGAGTTCATAAAAATTCTTTTGCGACACATGTATCAAACATGTATCACGCATATATCTCACACACAAGTATACACGGATATACATACGATACACATCTGATACAAATATGATACATATGTGATACACATAAAATTTCATATTTTACTTAAATAAAATGAAATAATTTAATTATTTCATGTAATAATAAAATTTTGAGATTATTTATTTACTTATAATATTAATTATTAAGTAAATCTATTCATGTGCTTATTCATAATTTGATACTTAAACGTACTTTTACAAATTATTGTTCAAAAGTGATTTTCAGAGTGATTAGCCAAACACAATTGCTTCTCTCCAAAAGAAAGTAAAAGTTTGACATTTTTTGGCTACAAATAGCTAATTGGCAAATATTGGTAATATTTTATGAATTGACTAATTTTTGTATTAACTTACTTATGGGCTGACATAACACGATCGTATTTTCCCGAAAAAAATATTACTTCTTTTTTGAATAATCATGTTCAGAAAAATTATTGGCCTGAATGTATGAAACAGTTTTTTTTATTCTCTGATGCTAAACTATATTAATTATAATAAATTGCTAACAAATTTTTGTACTTAAAATATTTATACGTAACTAAAAAAATTTGCATCTAAAATTTTAATATGTTTGAGTAGTAGAAACAGGCAAGTTGTGTAGTTGACAAGAAATTAAATAAATGCATCGAATGAAAGATGGGGGCGGATTGGAGCACTGTATGTAGAATAAATTCTACGTCAAAAAAATATGTTTTAAGATTTTTGTCCCAAAATTTAGTATTCACTGTTTAATGCCACAAAAGAAAAACTCTGGAATATTAGATGAGTTTTACCATTAAAAAAAGTTTCATTACAAAAATTCAAAATAAGTAAGGTGAGCGTAATATCGGAAACCAGAAGTGAAATTGATGTTATAAGGCTAAATTTGAGGGGAAATCTCTGAAATTATCCTTTTTTTTTAAATTATTATTATATTTTGACGTCAAATTGATTTGCACCTACTATTATAAATAACTTTTCTTTTGTTTTAGTTTCTCATATGGTATTTGATATCTACTTGGGGTAAAATCGACTTTTAATTAGGATGAAGAGCTATTTATCACTTTATCACAATCTTTGACGATGTGAATATGTTTGACCATCAAAACAAAATCTCTTAAGACATGCTATACTACGGCTAGAAGAAATTATATGGATCCTACTTTCATCATTACTACATTTTTCTCATATTCACGTGCTACTAAAAGATGTTGGAGTAATAATTTAGTGTTAATGTTTCATGATCTTTTATATCAGCGACTATTATGGCCATAATCTTTTACTTCTTTACTTGTATACTAAATAAATAGCGTGTACTGATATCCTACTTATTAGCCAATATTCCACCTATTTATTAATTCAATAATTAGTCATTATTACCTATGGGAGAATCTTTTTGCATTTAGAAGAATCCTTTTAAAAGCGAATTAAAATCACTAAGCGACCTCATTTTAATTTTAGTGGTGAAAGGAGAAAAAAATTGTTAGAAAGTTCACACTTGCGAAGTAAAAAGCTATTTCATCAATTTTATTGGTGATTCTTTTCAATACACTTATGTAGCCGCTGATATATAGAGCATCCCGCATGGTCCAAGGAAAGGAAACAACTTACTTTTTTGTCAAAGTAAATAAACAAAAAGCTCCTCATCATAACAAGTCATCTTTTTCTTCATCATTAAAATTTGACATTTGTTTTACAAAGTAAGCTTTTCATGGAACTCCAACCCATAGTCTCCTGTTACCTTATTAACAAAGAGGTTCAGGCCTTGCAAAGATCAATATGATCAACTTTTAATAAGGAGCACAACTCTTTCTAAATAACACACAACAATATAAAAGATTACCTCACCCCCATGCCCCATCCCCTTCTTCCTTTTTCTCCTACCCTCTCTCTGCATTCATAAGCACCTTCTCATTTAGCATTTTTTTTCTAAACAAGGCATCGATTGAAAAGAATAAGTCCCCACTTCATTTTGCCTTCACATGAAGTCTTCCTCCAGCTCTTGCAGCGATTTGTTTGTTGATGCAATATCTTTGTTAGATGTCATCTTATCAGCAACCATCAAATTTTTGTAGCTCCTCATCTCGGCCTGTCTCTCCTTTTCAAGCCTGTCCATCTCCTCTCGTCGTTTCTGGTCATTCAAAATAGAAAAGAAATGAGCTTTAGAATACCTTAAAATTTTCCAAAGCTGGACGAATAAGTTTCACAGCAAAGTTTTGACTGCAGAAACAATACCACCACTACAACTATATTAAATAGATAAAAGTGAGAAAGTACAGTAGCAGGAAAAGCTACGCAAGAAGTAAAGAAGCTAGCTGAAGCACAAGATCCTAAAAAGTAGAAGGCTCTAAAATTGTTGCAACTTTTTCTGTCTTTTCACATTCTACACTTAAGTGTTTGTATCAAGTTGACCAATTTAATACAGAGGACCATATTAGTCTAGGAAGACCCAGTGAAAGGAATTATAGAAATATAAATGATGTGCGAAGATAAGCTATAATTATGGACCGTTGTGGGAAAACATAACAACCAGCAACCAAGTCTAGCCCTTACATGTTACATCTTATCCCAATTTCAACATCTTATGAACTAGGCAACATCAATTTTTAGCCCATTCAGGTCCACAAATTTAAAAACGCCAGTTTACACATGCTCAACAGGGTGCCACATCCCAGGTTTGAAGGTCAGCCGGCCTGGGTAAGGACTTCTATTTCTGTGAATGTTTTCCCACCTTATCTTATTTTCCCAGAAATGTTAAAATATCATTCCTAACACAATAATGTATCCAATTTTCATATTCAACGCTAGGCATATTTTTCCAAGAAAAAATAAATCTTACTTTCTCTCTAAGCTGCTGCTTCCTCTCTGCCCTTTCAGCTGCATTGACGGCCTCCCGCTCAGCTGAAAACACAAAAAAGAGGGATCATTACTTCAGAACTGTTTCACAAGATAAATATCTACACTAAGTCAAAACAAGAAGATTATGTGTTTACCCCCTACATTCCACTGTACATAACCCAGCTTAACTAGCAAGAGTCTTAAAAGTTTAATTTTCATAATTGACTAGCAATTGACGACGACGATCAGAGTCCAAATACTAATGCCTAAGGTGTTTGGGCAACATTGCCCGAATTTTCAGAAAAAGAGTACTTGAAGTTGAAGTTGGAGAAGGGTATATGGTTCATTTGTGTTTGGACATAAATTCACTTGGTAAATAAAGTTGAAGTTTTCAGAGTGGAAATACTCCTCAAACCAAATTTTCAAAATTCTCTATTTCAAGCTGAAGTTGAAATGATGAACCAGATTGTAGAACAAAACACTTGTTATTTTTTTCCCTCCAAATGTTCCAAATATCATTAGAAATAATGAAGCTTTGATCTATGCACACATATTGAGAAGTCCTAAGAGATGTGAAGTGTTATACTTGGAAGTAGACTGAAGGGAGTTATTATTTTTTCCCCAGCAAACAAACTTAGCAAGGTGCAACTTACCTTTTAAGTCGGGCTTCCTCTCCACTTTTGTACGGTTTAATCTATTGACTATTTCATTTATTCGCTTCTCAACCTTCACAGTACGAACCTATTGCAAAATCATGACATGAATTAACTTTCACATCCGAAAAAGAACAACCACAACTACGGAAAGTATCGAAATTTCAAACTCAGAAGATAACAGTTAAAGCACAAACACATTAAATGCATGAATATGCTCACCATTTTTGGGTTGTGGAAACTAACTTGCCCAACATCCATCGAAGCCGTCTTCTTAAGGTTTTGCCATGGCGTATAAACAACATCAACATTGTTTACCTTATTTCCTGCCAAAACGGGGTCAAATCGGCCAAGATGGTGTTATTTAAATACAATGACAAGATCAAGGATAACGACAAGCTCTCAAATAGCAGCCTTTCGAGATTCTTTAAACCATTGTAGTGAAAAGCAGACGATTCACCGCTTAAAGAGATGAAGTGAGGCGAGGCGAGCAGGTAACCCTTCTAGAGTGTGAGGTGAAGCGACTTCAATGACACTTCTATCCCAAAAGTGAGAAGCAGAGAAAGCGATAGTTTTGAATTATTTTTTAACATTTGTGTTTTTAAAAAAAAAGTCAGATTCTTAGAAGAAAAAGGAAAGTAGGGAACTATTTTTTTTAAGAAAAAGAAGAAACTTGAAGATTATTTTGCTGAGAGAGGAGACTTCATCTGCTGATCTGCTCCATTCCTTTGCTGCTAGGGTTAGAAATTGGCTCCACATAATTTTTCTCCTTCTCCTATTCTTCTTTTTCTTTCTTCTCTTTTTTCACCTTTTCTATCTTCGCTGTTCAATTGCTCCAGCTGCTAGGGTTTCTTGTTCTCTTCTTACTTTTTTTAACGGCATTTTAAAGCCTTTATTTTGTTCTTTCTCTTTTTCTTTTTAAGTTCTATTAATCTTTTGCTTTATTGTAAGAAATCAACTTATAACTTCAAAGATTTGCTTATATATATATATATATATATATATATATATATGACTCTCTACTTTCTGTTTTAAAAAAAAAGATTTTCTTATATTTATTATTTGCTGAGTGCATTTTCATTTAGTTATTTTACTTATCTATGCAAGTTTTTTTTTTATTTGAAGCGAGCGCTTCACTTCTCGCTTTTCATGTCTCGGGCCCTTGTCACTTTTTGGGCTTCTCGCTAAAACACTGCTTTAAACATAGACATTTGATTTAAATAAATTTAGGCATTTCATCTACTGCCAGGAGCTTATACTTGGGCAGTATCATTGCAACAGATCAACAGTTAAGCAACACATTTGGTAGCTGTTCACTTCCACAGAAGCTTGAGTAAGGTCTTCAAACTCCGCGCTTAGAAAGGGGTCAACTAACCTAGCCAAACATGCCAAACTTTAAAATATCCTCCACTGCGCATGAACAGCCATAACATGTGACTCTCAGGTATACCTCCCCATTGTAAATGGGAGAAGGAACTTCTTATTGATTTAACTTAGTGACAATTGTATGAGGAAAACTCCTCCAAGGTTACTTAAATATGATAAATAGTTATTATCCACTCTTAACAAATACTACAGTAGATAATTTACTGTCAAATAGGCAATATTCTTTTATTTAAAATTTAAAAACAACAAATAGGTAATATTCTACAACATTTCCTACTTAAATTCCATGAGCTTAAGACATTTTGTTATCTAAGAACAACTTTATTAATCCTTTACTATCAACATGCTGCCTCAAACTCAAGGTGGCGAAACAGTTTCACATATCTAAATTTGATAGTGACATATCACTACGAGAGAATGTGACGCTGAAGGAGCATTGATTGGAAAGTAAGGTGTTACGGATGAAGACATGGATCTGAGGAGCTGTCTGAACAATGATGACGTTGTCATATTACAAAGACGTTGACTAGAGAGTACCGCTCGCTGCATGGTGACATGGCGCCGATAGGACACTAATTGAATATGTGTCACTGGACAGGCGACATACCGCGTATCTCAGAGAGTGATGTGACATAAAACAACAGTGTAGACATTTCAGCTGACTGGACAATGACATTTCAGTAGACTGGAGGATGACGTGTCAGCTGACTAGATGCTAATGTTAAATGTGGCTGACTTTACAATGACATGAATAGTGACGGGTAAGATTGAATACTAACCGGAAGAGACGAGAAAGAGAACTAAAGCCAAATTAAAAGGGCAGCCCGGTGCATAAAGCATCCCGCGTTTACGCAGGGTCCGGGAAGAACTATAGAAAGAGAGCTAAAGCCAAACTAAAAGGGCAGCCCAGTGCACAAAGCATCCTGCGTTTACGCAGGGTCCGGGAACAACTACCGAAAGAAAAAATGATAACAAGCTATTGAAGAGAAGATGAGGTGCGGTGGAACCAAAATAGACAATACAAGCAGACTTAAGAAAGAAGTAAAAGTTTTGACCGGACATGCAGCCTCAAGCAAAAGCTACTTAAGTTTTTACCAAAATCGCATAGGATTGTGGTCATGATATCATGTGTAAAAAGAGAGCTTACTTAATCTAATAACAATATACAAAGATATGTCCTTATGTAAGAGTTTTAGGTCACGACATCTAGATGTATTCCAAGATATAACCTCATTAACCTTTTTAACTTTCAACAAGAAGATAAAAAATAAACTGTTTTAGATGAAGCATCCCCTCGAACGAAGGGCCGGAGGCAGGATCTCCGTGAACGCGAAGGGGGTTCAAAAAGAAAAAGTTAAAGAAGATTGTAGCTAGTGGGAATTGAACCTATGACCTTACAAAGGTTTTGAACCCCCTTGACCACTAAGCTACACTCTTAGGCTCTGTTAAGGGGATTCAAAACATAATATATAGAGGTAAAACACATATTTTGCCTTATATATACAGTGTAACTTTTCGGCGATCCGCCCCCCTAAATCCGCCCATGCTCGTATCCTCAAAAAAGGATTAGACTTGACCAGAAAACCATGTTCCATCAAAGATCCTAAGGCAGGTGTAATGACGCTTCTTTTCCCATTCTTTTTTTAATTTGGTTTGGTGGGACGGAAGATGTAAAGGCATCAACCTATGAATTATGTGCTACATTTTTTGGGACAGGAATATATACCTTGGATAGAATTAGCCTTGACAAGTTGAGCGCAATCTTCCAATACACCTTCAGGTATATCATCAAACGTCTGACCTTTGTTCAATCTCAAGTAAACATGGGCTGATGACATTTTATCCACATGGAACCTACATCATAGTAAACATCGTCAACTAAAATTAACGGAAGTATCGAAGAATTAAAAAAGATACACATACGTTAATCATCTAGATTGTCCGCATATATTAACATGCGCTCTACAACAATCTAATCTTTTCAAAGATTAAGCAACAATAATAACCAACAGCCCACATTTTCATAACCTCCAACATTATCAGGAATGCAAAGGAAAAGGTTAGTTAAAGATATCTACTTTCAGTTGGCCTAATCTTGATGGATAGAGTTACTTGGTACCGTGCTAATGGAGATACTAGGTTAACCGATAGATTAGTCGAGGTATACATAAACCGAAAGAACAGCTTTTGAGTATCCAAAAGTAACATGGGGCCAAAAGAATTCACTTTCTTAATCCAGATAACACATGAAGTATCTTATTTCATTTGGCCTAATCTTGATGGGATAGAATTACTTGGTACCGTGCTAATGGAGCTAGTAGGTAACCGATAGATTAGTCCAGGCATATATAAATCGAAAGAACAGCTTTTGAGTATCCAAATGTAGCATGGGGCTAATAGAATTCACTTTCTTAATCCAGATAACTCATGGAGTGATAACAGAGAAAAGGCAAGGGACACCAAGAAACAATCATCAACCCATAGGCATGGAAAAACATGTATTTAAGAAAAGGAGCATAAATTTCTTTTTGGTATGCCATACACTCAAATTTCTTTCATGACAAAGTATGGTAAACTCAATTATTCCACAATCATTTGATCACTATTAGTGCACTTACTACTATAGTTCCTACAAGCTCCTTCAGACTTGAAATGCAATAATTCTCATTCTAAGATATGTTAACATATCTCTAGAACATGGTGTATCGGGCAAACACAGATCGTTGGTTATTCTGATGCACACAAGGAAGGCTCTCCTTCCAAAAACAATCTACTTCAAGATTTCATGTTCTAATTGGAGGGAATTTAATACTCATCTTTTTTGAGAACGCGGAGGTAATTTAATATCTCCAAAAATAAAAACAAGATGTGTGGCCAATCAAGGCAGAAGAACAGCATCAAGCCAAATTTTTGTCATACGTAAATTAATGTGGTTGAAGCAGATTCTTTATGAGTTCGAATAAGGAGGGAATGCACAAATAAAATGACTTTTGACAATCAAGCACACTGCATACTTGCTTCAAATCATGTGTTTAAAATGATACACATACAAACAGATTACCACTTCATCAAACAAAAGATTGAATTAGAAAATGATACTAGTTTGCCAATTCAAATAATCATTTAGCCATTGTCCTTACAATTTCTTTGAGGCTCCAAGATTAGTTATATTTGCAACAAGCTCGAAGCATACAATATATGTGTCCAACTATAGGGGAATATTAAGAATCAGCGAAGAATTAAAACAGAATCTGGTACATTCTGTAGTCTGCAAGCATTCTTTTGATAATCTGTAGATCCTGTACTTGTGTCCCAGATTCAAAATACAAGAAATTATTGATACTACTTAGGAAGAATCTATGTCTCTCACTACGTCCCATTTAATATATTAAGATGTGTAAAACACAAAATAATGAGAGAAACCTCTTCTTTGCTTGCTCTTTCTCAGTTTGCAACAACATATGCACTCGTCTATAGCTATCACAACTGAATTTAAGAAACAAAGTGAAGCTCAAATATACACATAACCAATATGACCCTGTCTATGCATATACAAGTTTATATAGGAAAAGAGTATAAGCAAAACTTCTTGCAAGGTGAAAACTAAGACTCATAAACTTGATTATACTCAATGTAATGGGCATTTTAAGAATATGAACTTAACAGCACATAGCACAAAGTCAAACCACATACCACACAACCCAAAATTCCTCAAAACACAGCAACTTCTGTAAGTACAAACAAGTGCTCATTCTCTTTAATTAGTACAAAAGGTCTAATCTTCCAACATTATATGTACTCAAACAAAAAAGAGAGAAAATTGAAGAAAAAGGGTTCTTAATGGTGAGAGCCAAAAAGGTCTAATCTTGCACCAAAAATGTACTCAATTTTACCCAAAACAAAAAAAAGGAGATCTAATTGTACCAAAAAGTGCACTCAGTTCTACCCAAAACAACAAAAAAGGTCATATTTTGAACCAAAAAAAAGGAGTCAATTATACCCAAAACAGCAAAAATAAAATCAAGAAAGGGGTCGTTACCAGATGTCTTCAGGGAAGCCATATTTGATGAGTTCTTCGTTTTCGTACTTATCAAGACCCATAAAGATGGTGTAGTCACCGGATTCGGGTCGGGACTTAAAGTAGAACACCATTTTTTTTCTTGTCTTCTCCGAAAGAAAGGGGGAAAAAGAGCTAGGGTTTGCGACGCTCTAATTCGTTAACAGCAGATTTGCTGAATTTTTCTGACTCGGATTGGATAGCCTCCACCAAACTTTTGAACCCGCACTTCTCGCGTACTAACAAAGCTAATTTTCTCTTCCTTTTGTTTCTTTTGATTTTCAGAATTCTTTTGCTTAATATTTAGTAGGCGTTCGGTCATAATTTCAACTTCTTTTTTAATTGCAATTTCAAGCTTGTTTAGACGGTTGTTATCTATTACATTTCAACATTTTAATTATTATTTAAATTTTATTATATCGTATCATTAAATTTATGATTTACGTAACGAGGAAAAACTATTTTATGAAATGACAAATTTAGTGCGATGGCGTTGATTTCATGTTTTTTTCTCTCATTACCCAACTTTTTATACTATAATTTTACTCAGTATCCTATTTTTCTCTTCGTAATATTGCAATTAGTTTATCATTCATATTGTTAGTGCGTGACATCATGAAACATCGGCAAATGATACGATCTATCCGAATATTGTGTTCACCAAACGAAACAATACAACATAGTACAATACAATACGATATATTATGAAACGACATGTAACAACAATTCAAACAATCATAAAGGTTTGTTTGGAAAGTCACTATGTAATAATAATTGATATAATTATTAGAGCAATAATTATACATTACTATAATTAAAACGACCTATCATAATATAATGACAGTAAAATCAAAAGTGTACGGTTTGATTGCACAAGTATAATTACATAGTTAGAAATTTTAAATATAAAGTTAATTATCAGAAATTAAAAATTAAGATTTCATAATTGTATGTCTTTATAAATAATATTAAATTTGATATCTAAGATACATATCATTTCTTGAAAATATATTAATTCCTAATCATATATTTCTAACTAATATTATAATAACAATTGGCATATATTTTTTTGAATTAATAATATTTTATTTTAATTAATTATAAAAACCAAAAGTGCATATTTTGTAAGAGCACTATGGACTGCTTGCTTGATTTATAAATATAATGCCATATAATTACTCAAATATTTTGTGAAAACTAATCTACCAAATCTCGTTGAAAAATGAATTACCAAATCTCGTTCAAAAAAAATGCATACTACTCTTATGTAAAATTACAACATAACATAAAATACGTTTCAACAGAGGTTAAGTAAATATAATTCAAAAGAAAAGAAACATATATTTCTATAACCTCATTCAACAGTGAGATTATACTTTAATGACATTACTCATTATATGTCATATTTATTAATTACTCATTATTTCTAATATTATGAGATGTACTTTCAAAATTAGAATAATATCACAATTATGCTAAATGACGAAAATAAAAATAAAACTAAAAAATTATGAGCAATTACATGGAATCAAGGTTGGAAATGACAATATTATTTGAATATTTAAAAGTAATCTATCATTTTAACATACTTAATGTTCTCTTTTCAGGTCCATGGAAGGGGGAAAATAATGATCAGAAAGTGCTTAGAGGGTAACAATATTTACCCGTAAAACGATACAATTGAATGTATACGTGATTTATACAAGTAAATTGATTTGATCCTAAAATGATAAATAAATTGAACAAGAATATAGGACTTAGCGTTGAAATCGAGATAAAATAGCAGAAATCCCGATTTCGGGAGCAGAACTTCCCGAGGCAATAGTGACTATATTAATAATCAAGAAGATAAAATAGTATTGCTTAACAAATTATTTCATAATATATATTTGTCAGAAAATCTGTGTTCCTTTCAATGGTTCTAGAGCTCACTATTTATAGTTGCACCTAGGGCAAAAGGTCCTAGGATCAAGCCCCTCTTTAATGATAATTATGAGGCTTATTGAATAATGTGTAACGGTAGGGAGTGAATGTCATGTTCTCTATAACGAATCATGTATTTAATGCTATAGAATATTCTCCATTAAATGCTACCGGGTGCCAGACATTTACTTTGCCTTTATAAATATGATTCTCTTCTGTAATAAACGAGATCGTTGCCCTCGGACTTGATTGTCTTCTGTTTTCGGTTCCACGTGTTACTTTATCATGTGAGCAATTTAATATGAACATATTTTACCTTATACAAATCGCCCGTAAAGTTAAAGTATGTAACCGATTTTTTCGAACAAGTTAAAGGGTGTAACTTAAATATTTTGCCATAGACTTTTCAAAGTGAACATTTCTCTTTTATGATCTAATCAAGTGCGCATTCTCCACTGGCTTGAAATTTCTTGCGATGTACTAAAATCTAAATCCATCTCCACAAAAATTAAAGACCAAGATTGAATGAGCAGAAAGATTATGAAAACATGTGCACAAATCCGATAACTTGTATATCATTTGAATAAATTATTTGCTACTCATAAAGACAATTTTTGGCTGATGCGTCTGGTCCATTGGTTATTGTTGTCAACCATGAGATACATTGAGATCTTGGTTGATATATATGTGTCTGATTTTTTGGACAAATTATTGGTTGACATACATTACATGTGCCAACTCACAAGGGGAGATGTTTATTATAAAACCACTTTGGGTCAAAAATTATTGATAGCATGCCTCTTGGTATTGAAGTCCTCGCCTAAAGTATTGCCGTATCTGCCATATCTTTCTAGCTTTTTCTTTTGCAGATTATGACCAAACCTTCATGCGTGCAATTAGATTAGGTAAAGATGCACAGAATAAGAAGGTGACAAATATTGGAATTTATATGATTATGATAACAAAGTTATAAGCATTATTCAAACTTCAAAAAGCCAGGTACTTAAGTCAAAAAATGCTTATAATCAAGTTTGACAGCATTATTCAAACTTCAAACGACCAAATATTAATTGTTGGAGTTTTAAGCTATTAATGCTTAAAATACGGTGAATGGAAAATGGAGGGAAAAATAAAAATATTTGAGTTTCCCTCCTTGATTGTCTCATATGAGAAGATAAAAAGGGTTTTGATGGATATATAATCAATTGCTCTTCTTCTAGCTCATAAAGAGTTGAGAAGAAGGCAAGCCTCGCGTCGTCGTCGCTCGGCTCGGCTCGGGCTCCGGCTTTGGTCAAACGATCGATTGATTAATTTTTGAACCAAATTTATTTGTTATTTAATAATAAAATATTAATATTAAAATAGATATTAATATTAAATCCAATTGATTTATCCAATTTTCAGTTTTTTGTTTTTGTAACAGAAAATTAACTACCCTCTTCAATTTTCCCTCTTTATTGTTGAGTAAATAGTCATTTATGTTATGTCATTTATTTTATGGCCGTTTTGCAAAAATAACCATTATGAAGAGTTGCACCTCTTCGGATTACCGCCCAAATTTGGCTATAAATACAAGTCCATACTCTTAGATTTTTCATATGAATTTTCTGAGTTCTCCTCCTTTCTTCTGCATATTTTAACTTCAAAGAAAGCAACAGTAAGTGCGATTTGCTACTGAACTTTGTGTTCGCTGAACACTGGGTTTGAAGTACCACTACACCAGTGTGTAATTCGTTCTATCCTGGGAGGAAATAATTCATAACCTTGGGTACTAGGAGGGAATTAAATTCCTTAAGGAAACACTGTAAATTCAGTGGGCTCGAATTAGTTTTTATTTCGTTTACATTTCTGTTTGAATGTTATTTTATTATCTCAAGAATTATTTTACAAATACAGTTTACTAACAAGCTTAAGGAATATAATTTTTTTCCTGTATTTGTTGTATACTCACTGGTTCTGGAGAGTAAAACCTTTGTGGTTTTCTACTCTATTGGAGATTAAAATCTACGTGATTTTAACGTTTGTGTCATTCTTTTACAGAAATGACGAATGACAATGAAAACCAAGTTGTTCCGATTGTAACTGGCAATGCCTCAACGAGCCGAACAACACCGGTAACATTGGCACCGGCGGAGAAACCCGAAATTTTTTCCGGGATTGGTTTCAAGCGCTGGAAGCAAAAGATGTTCTTCTACTTGACTACTCTAAGTCTCCAAAAGTTCATCAAGGAAGATGTTCCTGTGTTGTCCGATGAAACTCCAGAGACTGAACGCTTTCTCGTGATTGAGGCGTGAAGCATTCAGATTTTTTGTGCAAGAATTATATTCTTAGCGGACTGGAGAATGCTTTGTATAACGTCTACAGTGGCGTGGAGACGTCAAAATAACTGTGGATTGCGCTTGAAAAGAAATACAAAAATGAAGATGTAGGTTTGAAGAAGTTCATTGCTGCAAAGTTTTTGGACTACAAAATGGTAGATAGCAAGTCTGTTATTACCCAAGTCCAGGAATTGCAAGTGATTATTCACGATCTCCTTGCTGAAGGTATAAGTAGAATTAATACTAATGTTGGTAGTATTAATTTTATTATGTTTACTAACAAAATTTTCATTGAAGGTCTTGTCATCAATGAAGCATTCCAAGTAGCAACGATGATTGAGAAGTTGCCTACGTTGTGGAAGAACTTCAAAAATTATTTGAAACACAAATGCAAGGAGATGTCCCTTGAAGATATCAGTATTCGGTTGATAATCGAAGAGGACAATAAAGCTGCTGACAAGAGAGGCCGTGGAACTCAACAATAATGGGAGCAAATATTGGTGAAGGGAACAAAGAGAAAGAAGGCTTTTGGGCCGAAATACAACCCAAGCAAGAAGCGGTATAGTGGAAATTGCTACAAATGTGAAAAAGCCGGACACAAATCTACGGAGTGTCGTGCTCCGAAGAAAGACAAGAAGAAGGGTCAAGCAAACATGGTTGAAAAGCATGATGATGTTGACGACTTGTGTGCCATGCTTTCCGAATGCAATTTGGTTGGCAATTCTAAAGAGTGGTGGATTGATTTTAGAGCCACTCGTCATGTTTGTGCTATTAGAGAAGCTTTTGCTACTTATGCTCTNTAAGAATGGCTTTAAATGTGTATTTGTTTCTGACAAGGTTGTAATAAGTAAGAATGAGATGTTTGTAGGAAAAGGTTACCTTACTGAGGGCCTTTTCAAGCTGAATGTAATGGTTGTTGAAAATAATAATAAAATTTCAGCTTCGTCTTACTTACTTGAGTCAAATGAATTATGGCATGTACGTTTGGGTCATGTCAATTATAAAACCTTGCGAAAAATGATTAATTTGGAAGTATTGCCTAAGTTTGAATGCGACAAATCAAAATGTCAAGTATGTGTGGAATCTAAGTATGTTAAACATCCTTATAAGTCAGTTGAAAGGAATTCAAATCCTTTAGACTTAATTCACACAGATATTTGTGACATGAAGTCAATACCATCTCGCGGTGGAAAGAAGTATTTCATAACTTTTATTGACGATAGTACTCGATATTGCTATGTTTACTTACTTAATAGTAAAGATGAAGCAATAGACGCATTCAAGCAATACAAAAATGAAGTTGAAACGCAACTTAACAAGAAAATAAAAATGATAATAAGTGATAGGGGTGGTGAATTATCACGACCCAAATTCCCAACCCCAGGGATCGTGATGGCGCCTAACACTACACTTGCTAGGCAAGCCAATGTTAGAAAATTATACAATCATTTCGTTTATAACTTTACTTTCCACTATAACGAACAAATCCAAATAAACACAAAATCTAATATATCTCCATAAATGCAATCAAGATTAAATTCAAAGTAACATACGAGCCATCAATTAATGCTAATTTCATAACTACCCAGGGTCTGGTGTCACAATTCATGAACTACTAAGAATGCTACAGATAATGGGCGAAAAAAACTGTATATCTGTTTTGTAAGAAATAAAACAGTGTCCGAAAGTAAGTGAAGACGCCAGGAATCTACGGACGCTAGAAAATCTACCTCGTGTCTCCGAGCAGTGACATCAGCTACTAAAATCTCCTATCTCTGATCAGTACCTGGATCTGTGCAAAAGAGCACATAGTGTAGTATCAGTACAACCGACCCATGTACTGAGTAAGAGCCGAGCCCAACCTTGGCGAAGTAGTTACGAGGCTAAGGCGGGACTTTTAACAATAAACCTGTGATATTAATATATATACGATAACACAATAAAATAATTCTACACGAATAAGAGAATATAACTGAGAAAATAATTATAAAACAGGAAGGAAATCTAAACACATCAATTCAAATACTGCAACAATAGTAAAATAACACAACCGCCTCTTTCAGGCCTCAACTATAACCAATTCTCCAAAAAATTCCAAGTTTTCAAACTTTAACTTTGAATAAAAGTAGTGCCAAAATATGAAACATAGTAATATAAAACAGAAAGTTTCAAATCTTTGTTTTTCTAAAAACAAAATAGTAAAAATAAACATTTAGCCTTTCAAATCTTTATTTTCCTTGAAAATCAGTAAAATATAAATGTCCTCCCTTATCGCTCCTTGTTGCGGCGTGCAACCCGTTCCCACTTGTCCACCCTTATTGCTCCTCCCTATAATTATATCACCCTTATTACTCCTGTTGCGGTGTGCAACTCGATCCCACCTATCCACCCTTGTCACTCCTTGTTGCGGCGTGCAACCCGCTCCCACCAGACATATCATATCAATTTATTCATAAATTTCATAATTCAGGCCAAGCCTTTCACAATATTTCTCTTTAAACAATAATCACAGGAACATCAATGTGAATATATATATAAACTTCGTAAAACTATACCAAACTGCTCAATCAATTGTCCTACAAGGGAACCCAATAAACAACCAATACTCTTTATACACTCGCCACAACAATTGGCAACAATCAATTGAAACCACAATCACGTAAACCTCAACAATAATAAGATAGTTAAACTGTATTCCTCATCACTTTCTCAATATTATCAACAATGAAACCAACAAGACAACAACGTTAGATAGTCATAGAACAATTTGGACAAAAATCAATTAAGTTGGGACGGGGAAGGGATCATGCTTAACAGACAAGGTGGGTGGTGCATAGATACTCGTCACCTCACCTATACACCACGCCCATGAATTTCACATAGCAAATAAGTGGGGACTCCTATATCCTCAAGCCAAAGTTAGACCAAACACTTACCTCGATCTCACAAGCAATTCACTGATCTCGCACTGCCTTTTCTTTAGAATTTGCTTCTAATCCACTCAAATCTAATCACAATTGGTTCAATGTTATCAATCATAGCCTAAAGGAATCTTCTTTATTGAAAAGCAATGGTTTTCCTATTCAATTTCAAAAATCGACCTCGGACCCACTTGGTCTAAACTCGAGGTTCGGACCAAAACCCGTTTACCCATTCTCTCCCGAGCACGGATATACAATTGGTATTGAAATCCAACCTCAATTAGAGGTCCAATTCCCCAAAAATTGAATTCCTAAGTTCTACCCAAAATCCCAAATTTTACCATGAAAACTCTAGATTTTTGGTTGAAATCTTGTTAAAAGTTGTTATAAATTGAAAGAAATTAGTTAGAGATCACTTACCAATGATTTGGAGAAGTTTAGGTCTTTAACAAATCACATATGGAGGTTTAGGGTTTGAGAGAATTGAAGAATGGGTGAAAATCCCGTCCAAAGGCTCCTTTAATAGGCTGCGGATGTCGCATTTGCGACCCGGAGTTCGCATTTGCGACATCCGACACCAACAGTATTTTTCTGACACTAAAATGGGCATAACTTCCTCATACGACGTCCAAATTCGATGATTCTTTTTCCTATGGCTCCGAAATTTCGATACGGATCTAATGGTTCAATAAAAACTACATTTAGAGTTTATTTTCTTGGTGTGGTGTCATTTTATGTTTGAAGAAGCGACGATGAAGCATCAAAAACAAGCACAACATAGCCTAAACTTATCCGAAACTCACCCAAGCCCTCGGGACTTCAACCCATACATAAACACACATATAAAAACATCATAAAGACTTGTTCGTGAAATCAAATCATCAAGCTAACATCAAAATTCACAAATTTAGCCTCAAACTCAAGGTTTTCTCAAGAACACTCAAATTTCTAACTTTTCAACCGGATGTCCGAATTACATCAAATCTACTCCGATTCTCATCAAACTTCACATATAGAACTTACACAACATAACGAACTTGTTTCGGGCCCCGAAACCAAAAATACTAGCCTGATAACATAGATTTCACATATTATTGCATTTCTTTATTTCTTGAATTAACGAGCAGAACAATTTTCTTCAAAAAATATTTTCTAAGGCTAGGGACCTCGGAATTCAATTCCGGGCATATGCCCAAGTCCCATATTTTAATGCGGATCTCCCGGGATCGTTGAAACATAGATCCAGGTCCGTTTACTCAAAGTTTGACCAAAGTCAACTAAAACCAAGTTGTAACTCTAGCAATTTCTAGTTCTCGCATTTTCACATAAAAGCTTTCCGGTTTCACGCCCGGACTGTGCACGCA
>MDKH01095938.1:0-30001 GCA_005239495.1 Nicotiana undulata | reverse complement strand
CAGTAAGGTGATGGTTGGCTAGCCTAATTCCACGATAGGTGCCATCACGACCTGTTAGGATTTTGGGTCGTGACAGTTTTATATAACTACAATATCATACAACTTAAATATAATTTTTATACAATATTGTTCATACAATAGCTAAATAAAAAACATATATATAAACAACAGAATATAATTTTTCTATAATTTTATTATAATTTCGTAAATATAATGTATATCATGTCTTCTTCTTCTTCAACGAGTTTCAATATGAAATTCAGCCAAAATCAAGTCTAATCTTCACCAAAACACCATCAAAACTGAGATATAAACTCCAAACCATATTCCCAATTGTTTGCAACAACACTCAATCCCAACAAATAATGGTTTTGAAAACCCAAATTCGAATTCAAAGATTCAAAGCTTTTTAATGGCTATCAATGGTGGAATTGATGTTGTCTTTTCCTTTGCTTTACATTACTGAAATTAGGGATTGGGAGATAGAGAGAGACGTAGAGAGAATTTATAACTCTTTGCAACAATGCCCAATTCAAACAAATATTATTTTTTGAAAACCCAAATTCGAATTCAAAGATTCAAAGCTTTTTAATGGTTGGCAATGGTGGAATCGTGGGTAAGTGCAACATAAGTGGGAGGGGTGTGGAGAGAGAAATGTGGGGGAAGTGGAAGATACGTTAGAGTTATTTTAGGACACTAATTATTATCATTAATTCCCTTAAAATGTACATAAATGGTAGTTGGGTATATAAAATGTAATTATAGTAAAACTTGAGTAGGGATGGTATATTTTCATATAATGTATAGGAATGTAAAAATTCCATAATTTTATACGAAGTAGTCATACTTGTCACAAACCCTTTGCTGGTTGAGTCTCATTCTCTCCCGATCTCTACTTTATATCATGATTAAAGTGTAATTTGGATTGGATTTTTTTCATTCTTATACATTATATGAAAGTGTGGGAAAGGAGGGCTTGGAATGGCTTGTTAGGTTTTTTGACATCAGTCTTAGGACGGAGAAGATGCCCGAATAGTGGAGGCAGAGTACGATGATCCCGTTGTACAAGAACAAGGGGGATGTCCAAAACTGCAACAACTATAGGGGTATCGAGTTGTTACGCCCTACGATGAAAGTGTGGGAGAGGGTAATTGAAGGGAGATTGAGGAGGTGTGTGTCCATTGCCGAGAACCAGTTTAGTTTTATGCTGGGACAATCGACTACTGAGGCCATTCACATTGTGAGCAGGTTGGTAGAGCGGTATATGGCGGTGAAGAAGGATTTGCATATGGTGTTCTTTGACCTGGAGAAAGCCTATGATAAAGTACCGAGAGAGGTTCTATGGAAATGTTTAGAGGCTGTAGATGTGCCTGTAGCATATATTAGAGTGATTCAAGACATGTATGACGGGGCTAAGACTCGGGTGAAGACAGCAGGATGAGACTCTGACTACTTTTCGGCTGAGATGAGGTTGCATCAGTGATCAGCACTTAGCCCGTTATTATTTTCCCTGGCGATGGATTCTTTGACGCGTCACATTCAAGGGAGGTGACTTGGTGCTTGTTCTTTGCGGATGACATAGTCCTGATTGATGAGATGCGAGGTGGCGTTAACAAGAGGCTGGAGGTCTGGAGACATACTCTAGATTCTAAGGGTTTCAAGTTGAGCAAGACCAAGACAGAATACTTGGAGTGCAAGTTCAGTGGTGTTACCCAGGAGGCGGACGGGGATGTGAGACTCGATACGCAAGTTATTTCCAAGAGAGAGAGTTTCAAATATCTGGGATCTATAATTCAGAATAATGGGGAGATAGATGAGGATGTTACTTACCGTATCAGAGCAGGATTGATGAAGTGGAGGCTCGCTTTCGGTGTCTTGTGTGATAAGAATGTGCCGGTGAAACTTAAGGGTAAGTTCTACAAGGTAGTGGTCAGACCGACTATGTTGTACGAGGAAGAGGTTGGCCAGTCAAAAAGTCACATGTCCAGAATATGAAATTAGCGGAATGAGGATGTTGAGATGGATGTGTGGGCATACTAGATTGGATAGAATTAGGAATGAAGTTATTCGGGACAAGGTGGGAGTAGCCCCGATGGAGGCAAAGATGCGTGAGGCAAGGTTGACATGGTTTGGGCATGTTATGAGGAGAAGCATTGATGCCCCAGTCAGGAGATGTGAAAGGTTGTCCTTGGGAGGTGAGAGGAGGGGTAGAGGTAGACCTAAGAAGTCTGGAGGAGAAGTGATCAGGATGGACATGGCACATCTTGAGCTGACCGAAGACATGACCCTAGATAGAAGGGTGTGGAGGTGGAAGATTAGGGTGGAAGGTTAGTAGGTAGTCGTGCGTTTCCCTTTGTCTTCCCTAGTTCGATAGTATTAGTGCCAGTATGGTACCCTTTTTTTCCTTAGTTTTCTATAGCCGCGTGTCTTGTTCTGTTACTACTTGCCTTCGGTACTTCCGTAGTTGGCTAGCAGTACTTCGTCATATTCTCGTGTGCTGCCTTGGTCTTATTTGTCTAAATATACTATCTTGTTATTACTTGTTATCGGTACCCCTTTCATATTCTTTGTTGTTATCTCCGATTTAGTTTTCTAACTATTTGTCTTATTATCACTTGCTATCAAAGCTTCCTTCACCTTATTTAGCCGAGTGTCAATCGAAAACAGTCTCTCTACCCTCAAGGGTAGGGGTAAGGTTGCGTATATCCTACCCTCCCAAGACCCCACTTGGTGGGATTATACTGGGTAGTTGTTGTGTATACACTATTGAAACTATATTACTGTCACGACCCGAATCCTAACCCAGGTCGCGATGGCACCCAACACCGTAGTCAGGCAAGCCAACATCAATCTACTAGTGAGCTTCATTTGATTTACCAAAACATTTTCCATCACTTACTTGATTTAAATTTAAAACATTAGGCAAAATCTAGTAACTTAGGCAATTTTAAACAGAATAACCATAAAAGCCATAAATTAATATTTATAGCCCAAAAATAATGTCTACTAACGAGTGTGCCAGGAGCTAGTGTCACAAGTCTATAGGATACTAGTAGAGTAAAAACAAAAAAAGTAATACATTGTCTTATTGTCCGAAAACGAATAGACAGAAATAACAAAAGAAGACTCCATAGTGCTGTTGAGGGTCGTCAAGAGGAGCAGCTCACCGTGAAGTATAGACTAGGTATATATCAGGGACAAACTCCGGACCGATACCCAGATGCACCTTTCTCAGAACCAGTACAATTAAGTACAGAGCGTAACATGAGTACATGAATAATATGTATCCAGTAAGTATCTCGTCTAATCTCGAAGAAGTAGTGATGAGAGGTCGACTTGACACTTACTAGGGTCCAAACAGCATATCTAGATAAATTATTAAGGAGAATAGCATGTATGCATGGATAGTAAAGCAATAAATATCGATTCATAACCACAAGATCTAATTACGTGGTGAAACACCAATATACAATTTTTCAATTCATTGTTTTCCAGGTTATTCAACAGTTTAACAGTCGTGAAAATATCAAACAAATAGCACGCGCATGATGGGTTGAGGAGAAGTAGCCTAGGCCAAACATAATAATATTTGTGCACTGCCGAAGGGTCGAACGGCGTGAACTATAGATGCATCTATTAACCTGCCGTGGCGTACAGCCCGCTCCCATGAGAGTAGGGGAAAGAATCACTCTGCTAGCATAATATAATTTGCGAAGCGGTCACACACAAACAAAACATTTTCCTTTAAATCCTTTCCAAAGTAACAATTCGTGTAAAAACACCAAGTTCTCGGTTTTCTTGAAACAAAGTTGCATACAATGAAATCACAAGGCATATAGTTCAATGTAATGAAATTCATAAGGCATGGTGTGAACCTAACTACCCGGACATAACAAGAATAGTCGCTACGCACGGACTTTCGTCAACTCGTACGTACGTAGTCCCCCAAAATAACAACACATAATCATTTATTTCAACTATGGGTACAAATCCCTCTTACAAGGTTAGAAAAGAGACTTACCTCATGCCAAGTCTACTTCCGGGTCAAGAATGCGCCCGAAACTCCAAATTCGTCGCCCAAGAACTCAAAGCTAGCCAAACATCACATTAACAAATCAATCTATGCTCACAAGTCCATAATTATCCTACTTAAATGATTATTTCAACCTAAATTGTAAAATCCTAAAATACACCCCCCGGCCCACATGTTCGGATTCCAGAAATTTTCAAAAGAAACAATCACCCATAGCCTAAGGATCAACATTATATAGTTTTTGTGTTATTCCATAATAAATTTCTTGGTAAATTCTCATTTTCATCAAAACCCTAGGTTTTACTCTAAACCCATGATTTCTACTAATTTAATGTGTTAATCTACCCAAGAATTCAAGTATTAAACTCACTTCATGGTAGAAATTACTTACCTTACAATTTCTAGGTCGAATCCCATCTTCACCAACTCTCCAAATCGTTCAAATGATGAAAAATGGTTCAAAAATGGAAAAGTCTCACATTTAAGACGACCTCACTGCCTATAGGTTTTTGCACCTGCGGCTCGAGGACCGTACATGCAGTCTCACATCGGCGAGAAAAATATCGCATTTGCGGAAAGTGGAAAAGGGGCCAGTGGTCGCACCTGCGGAGTGGAGACCGCACCCGCGGTACCGCTTCTGCGAATAAGGGTCCGCACCTGCAGAACTGGGCAACTCCCTCTGGGGTCGCACCTGCGGATAGACCTCCGCATGTGCGGTCGCACCAGATCTGGTGCACCAACAGTCTTTTAAGGATGGTTTTTGGCCTCGCACGATGTCTGAATGGCATTCGGGCCCACCCGAAACCCCGTCCAAATATACCAACAAGTCCTAAATCATAATACGGACTAGCTCGAGCCTTCGGAACGTCCGAAACAACGCTAAATATAAAAATCATACCCCAAAACCTATTGGATCAAACTTAAGAACTTTAAGTTCTTTAATTCGCTTTCAATACGCCGAACCTACCTATACTACTCTGAATGACACCAAATTTTGCAAGCAAGTCATAAATGACATAAAGGAGCTATTCCTAGCCCTGGAATTCCGTTTGGACCTCGATAACACAGAAACACATTCCAAACCTCAAGTTTGAACTTAAGGAAACCTTATTTCACTATTAGGCGCCGAAACGCTCCGGGGTCATCCAAAACCTGTTCCGAACACACGCCCAAGTCCGAAATCATCATACTAACCTACAAGAACCTTCGAATCTCGATTCCGATTTAGTTTACCAAAAATGTTGATCGAAGTCAAACATGGCCTTTAAGGCCAACCTTAAGGAACTAAGTGTTCCTATACCACTCCAAGCTCATCCAAACCTCGAACCAACCATCCCCGCAAGTTATAAATCAGTAAAAGCAACTACGAGAAGTCTCATTTAGGGGCACGGGGTTCTAGAACGCAAAATGACCAGTCGGATCGTTACATTCTTCACCTCTTAAACAAACGTTAGTCCTCGAACGGGTGTAGAATCATACCTGGAGTGCTGAATAAGTGTGGATATCTTCTCCGCATATCCTCCTCAGACTCCTAAGTCGCCTACGAGACTGGTTGGTCCCTCTACTGAACCTTTATGGCGAAACCCCTCTTGGACCTCAACTGGCGATCCTGCATGTCAATGATAGCAACTGGCTCCTCCTCGTAACCCAATCTCTCTTCTACCTGAATGTTACTGAAGTCTATCACGTGAGAGAAGTCGGCGTGGTACCTCCGGAAATCCCGACGCCGTTATGAAGTCCAACGGGGCCGGATCTGCTGCGGGCACCTCGCCCTGCTCCTCAGTGATGGGATTCTCTGTTGGATCTGCTGGGGGTGCAACTGGAATAGCTTTGGGAGGCCCTCATCCCCTACCTCGGGCCGGTGCCCTCCCCCGACCTATGCTATGGCCTTGGATGACGGGGGTAGCGGCTCCTCTCGAGTCCGGGACGTCGGCTGCGCGCGTCCTCACCATCTGTGAGAGAATATAAGAGTGAGATTTAGTATACCATCAATTTCACTATAGAAGATGAATAAAGAGAGATTCCTTAACACCTTATAGCCTCCCGAAGATAAACACGGACATCTCCGTACCGATCCGCAAGACTCTATTGGGTTTACCCGTAACTTGTGAGACCTACGTGAACCTAGAGCTCTGATACCATGTTGTCACGACACAAATCCTAACCCAGGTCGCGATGGAACCCAACACCGTAGTCAGGCAAGCCAACATCAATCTACTAGTGAGCTTCATTTGATTTACCAAAACATTTTCCATCACTTACTTGATTTAAATTTAAAACATTAGGCAAAAGCTAGTAACTTAGGCAATTTTAAACAGAATAACCATAAAAGCCATAAATAAATATTTACATCCCAAAAATAATGTCTACTAACGAGTGTGCCAGGAGCTAGTGTCACAAGTCTATAGACATACTAGTAGAGTAAAAACAAAAGAAGTAATATACTGTCTTATTGTCTGAAAAGGAATAGACAGAAATAACAAAAGAAGACTCCATAGTGTTGCTGAGGGTCGTCAAGAGGAGCAGCTCACCGTGAAGTCTAGACTAGGTATATATCAGAGACGAACTCCGGACTGATACCAAGATGCACCTGCCTTAGAACCTGTACAATTAAGTACATAGCGTAGCATGAGTACATAAAATAATATGTACCCAGTAAGTATCCCGTCTAATCTCGAAGAAGTAGCGACGAGAGGTCGACTTGACACTTACTAGGGTCCAAACAACATATTTAAGTAAATTATTAAGGATAATAGCAGGTATGCATGGATAGTAAAGCAATAAATATCGAGTCATAACCACAAGATCTAATTAAGTGGTGAAACACCAATATATAACTTTTCAATTCATTTTTTTCCAGGTTATTCAACAGCTTAACAGTCGTGAAAATATCAAACAAATAGCACGCGCAAGATGGGTTGAGGACAAGTCGCCTTGGCCAAACATAATAATATTTGTGCACTGCCGAAGGGTCGAACAACGCGAACCGTAGATGCATATATTAACATGCCGTGGCGTACGGCCCGCTCCCATGAGAGTAGGGGAAAGAATCACTCCGCCCGCGGAATATAATTTGCGAAGCGGTCACACATAAACACAACATTTTCCTTTAAATCCTTTCCAAAGTAACAATTCGTGTAAAAACACCAAGTTCTCGCTATTCTTGAAACAAAGTTGCATACAATGAAATCATAAGGCATGTAGTTCAATGTAATGAAATTCACAAGGCATGGTGTGAACCTAACTACCCGGACATAACAAGAATAGTCGCTACGCACGGACTCTCGTCACCTCGTAGATACGTAGTCCCCAAAAATAACAACACATAATCATTTATTTCACCTATGGGGACAATTCCCTTTTACAAGGTTAGAAAAGAGACTTACCTCGTGCCAAGTCTACATTCTGGGTCAAGAATGCGCCCGAAACTCCAAATTCGTCGCCCAAGAACTTGAACCTAGCCAAACATCACATTAACAAATCAATCTATGCTCACAAGTCCATAATTATCCTACTTAAATGATTATTTTAACAAACATTGTAAAATCCTAAAATACAGCCCGCTGGCCCACATGCTCGGATTATGGAAATTTTCAAAAGAAACAATCACCCATAGCCTAAGGATCAATATTATATGGTTATTGTATAATTCAAAAATCAATTTCTTGGTAAATTCTCATGTTTCATCAAAACCCTAGGTTTTACTCTAAACCCATGATTTCTACTAATTTAATGTGTTAATCTACCCAAGAATTCAAGTCTTAAACTCACTTCATGGTAGGAATTACTTACCTTACAATTTCTAGGTCGAATCCCTTCTTCACCAGCTCTCCAAATCGTCCAAAATGATGAAAAATGGTTAAGTCTCGAATTTAAGACAACCTTACTGCCTACAGGTTTTTCGCACCTGCGGCTCGAGGACCGCACTTGCGGTCTCGCATCTGCGGAAAATGAAAAAGGGGCCAGTGGTCGCACCTACGGAGCGGAGACCGCACCTGCGGCTCCGCTTGTGCGAAAAAGGGTTTGCACCAGCAGAACTGGGAAACTCCCCCTGGGGTTGCACCTGTGAGGCTAGGACCGTAGAAGCGGTCTCGCACCTTCGGCTAGACCTCCGCAGGTGCGGTCGCACCAGATCTGGTGCACCATCTGTCTTTTAAGGCTGGTTTTTGGCCTTGCACGACGTCCGAATGGCATTCGGGCCCACCCAAGACCACGTACAAATATACCAACAAGTCCTAAATCATAATACGGACTCGCTCGAGCCTTCGGAACGTCCGAAACAACGCTAAATCTAAAAATCATACCCCAAAACCTATTGGATCAAACTTAAGAACTTTAAGTTCTTGAATTCGCTTTCAATACGCCGAACCTATCTATACTACTCGAAATGACACCAAATTTTGCAAGCAAGTCATAAATTACATAACGGAACTATTCCCGGTTCTAAAATTCCGTTTGGACCTCGATAACACAAAAACACGTTCCAAACCACTTAAGGAAACCTTATTTCACTATTAGGCGTTGAAATGCTCCCGGGTCATCCAAAACTCGTTCCAAACACACGCCCAAGTTCGAAATCATCATACGAACCTATCGGAACCTTCGAATCTAGATTCTGAGGTCGTTTACCAAAAATGTTGACCAAAGTCAAACTTGGCCATTAAGGCCAACCTTAAGGAATTAAGTGTTCCTATACCACTCCAAGCTCCTCCAAACATCGAACCAACCATCCTTGCAAGTTATAAATCAGTAAAAGCAACTACGAGAAGTCTCAATTAGGGGCACGGGGTTCTAGAACGCAAAACCATTGGTCGGGTCGTTACAATTAGCCTCCCTACTCAAGTTTTACTAGAATTATATTTTATATACTCAATTAACATTTATATACATTTTAAGGGAATTAATGTTAATAATTAGTGTACTAAAATAACTCTAACGTATCTTCCACTCCCCCCATTTCTCTATCCACATTCCACCCCACCCCTCACATATTTTACACTCACCCACGATTCCACCATTGACAACCATTAAAAAGCTTTGAAGCTTTGAATTCGAATTTTGGTTTTCAAAAAACATTATTTGTTTGAATTGGGTGTTGTTGCAAATAATTGGGAATTATCTCTACGTCTCTCTCTATCTCTCAATCCCTAATTTCAGTGACGTAAAGAAAAGGAAAAGTGAGCAGCAATTCCACCATTGACAGCCATTAAAAAGCTTTGAAGCTTTGAATTTGAATTTGGATTTTCAAAAACCATTATTTGCTTGGATTGGGTGTTGTTGCAAACAATTGGCAATATGGTTTAGAGTTTATATCTCAATTTTGAGGGTGTTTTGGTGAATATTAGACTTAATTTTGGCTGAATTTCATATTGAAACTCGAAGAAGAAGAAGAAGAAGAAAAAAAAGACATGATATACATTATATTTACGAAATCGTAGAAACATTGTATTATGTTGTTTATATATATATATATATATGTTTTATTTAACTATTGTATGAAACTTGAACATGTAACGACCCGATCGGTCGTTCCGAGAGTTTAGCCCGTTTCTAAGTTCATAGGCTTGAATCTGAGGTGAATTTGGTGTTTTGGCATTGTTTTGGGTGTTTCGAAGGCTCGACTAAGTTTGAATAAGGTTATGGGATGTGTTGGCATATTTGGCTGAGGTCCCGAGGTTCTCGGGTGGTTAACGGACCAATTCTAGGATTTCTAAGCTAGCAGATTTCTGGTTTTTTTGGTTGCAGAGAAATCCTTCTACGCGTTTGCGAGAAGGCTCTCGCGTTCGCGAAGGGATGTTGAGTGAGGGCAGCTAGTTTTTCTTCGCGTTCGCGATGTAGGTCCCGCGTTCGCAAAGGATTATGAGATTAGGCCACGCGTTCGCGACCTGGGCAGTGCGATCGCATAGAGTCAGTGGGTGATGGAACTTTAGGGCATTATGTCTACGCGTTCACAAGGCATGTAACGCGTTCGCATAGGGTCAAGATGTGTGGAGTTCGCATTCGCGTGTGGGACCTCGCATTTGTGAAGGAGGAATTTGGGCCTAGGATTAGTTGTGCTACGCGAACGCGGGAGATGGCTGCGTTCGCGATGAAAGAAAAGGCCTAGGCAGAAAGGTTTTATTCAAAAATGAGGGTTTAAGTTCATATTTTTCAAAACCCATTAGAGAGCTCGGGGGAAGGTGAAATTTGAGGAGATTTTCAGTGGAGTAATTAGGGTAAGTATTCTTCACTCATATTTGGTATAATTCCATGATTTAATCTTGAATTTCATCATTTAATTTGAGAAATTAGATTGGAAATTAGGGGAAAATGAGAGAAAAGTTTGAGAACTCTTTTGAGGATTTGAGGGGCCATTTGAGGTCCGATTTAGATGTTCTTGGTATGTATAGACTTGTGGGAGGATAAGGATTCTTGTGATGTGATTTTTATCGAATTTCAAGATGTGGGTCCGGGGTCGGGTTTGGCCAATTTCGGGACTTGTGCTTAATTTTTATAGTTTTTGAATGGGTTTCGTCTCCTTAACATATATTGATGATATTAATATGGTTTTGGTTAGATTTGGAGCAATCGGAGGCCGATTCGAGGGGCAAGGGCATCGCGGATTAGTTTTCGGGCTGGTTTGAGGTAAGTAATGACTGTAAATCTTGTCTTGAGGGTATGAAACCCCGGACTTAGTATTTTCGCACTATTTTGGAGTGACGCACATGCTGAATGACGAGTGTGTGGTGTGCACTGATTGGGGAGTTGGACTTGGTCCTTCCCATGGCAACTATGATTTACGTAATTATTTCTAAATCTTATGATAAATTGTGTTTTAAGACTATTACTGTATTTTGGGCTGTACGCCATATTTGGGGCCTTGTGCCGACCTGTTTGGATCCCTTGGGGGCTATTTGCTACTATTTCTCTCTGTGTTGATTCATAATTTACACTCAATCATATTATGTTTAACTGATTTCAAAACTCTGTCTAATTTACACTATTTTGTGATGTAAAATGATATTTTGGGTCGAGTACCCCGTTTATTGATAGCCCGAGTGGCTTTTTGAGAGATTTCTGGTTGAGTGTGCCGAGGGCCTATGTTGTGAGGATATTATGGGATCAGGTTGCACGCCGCAGCATGTTACATTGTTATGATATATGAGAGGCCGAGAGCCTAAGTGATTATGCCACAAGATGGCTTGATATTAGCGCTTGGGCTGTAAGAGCCCCTCCGGAGTTTGTACACCTCCAGTGAGCGCAGGTACCTACTGAGTGCGAGTGTCGAGTGACGAGTTATTGGGAGGCATGAGTGGTTGTGAGGTTGCCCGAGGGGCTGATTATGAGTGGTTGTGAGCCATGTTGATGGACTGATTCTGAGTGATGTTATGCATGAGGGGCGGTTTATTATTGATGTTTTTACCCAAGTGGCTACTTATGATTCATATCCTTTTACATTGAACTTCTTGAACATTTTACTGAAACTGTTGGATATTTACCTTTTTCAAAGGTTTTTTACTGAAATCGGCCTTTAAAGCGTGATGATTTGACGTATACACTGTTGGAAAGAAAGACTGTGCTTATTGTGAATTGATGATTTGATCCTATGTGTTTCTTACTGCTCAGACCTGATTTATTTTCATTACTACTGAGTTGGCGTACTCACATTACTCCCTGCACCTTGTGTGCAGATCCAGGTGCTAGGGCAGAGTGAGTTGTCTATCTGTTCCAGAGACTTCTCGGAGATTTGCGAGGTAGTTGCACGCGTCCGCAACCCTGCTTTTTCTCCTGCTTACTATTATAGAGTTTATTTTTCAGACTTGTATATTTTCTTTAGATGCTCATGACCAGTGACTTCGGCATCTTGGGGTTGTATTTAATATTCGGTGTAGCTTTATCTGCTTAAAAATGATTAAACGAAACCTTTATGGATTATCCGTTTAGTAATAATATAAATGAAAGATTCTTTACGTTTTGAGTGTTAATTTGGCTGGCCTAGTTCCACGATAGGCGCCATCACGACTAGTTCAGATTTGGGGTCGTGACAAAACAATATTGTATAAAAATTATATATAAGTTGTATGATATTGTAGTTGTATATAACTTAGTAGAAATAATGTATGAAAATTATAGATAAGTTGTATAATATATAATTAGTTGTATGAAATTTATTTCTACTATGTATAAATAAGATACAAAATATACAAAAGATATATTGTATAATTTTTTTGTAAAACTTGTATTTAAGTTGTATGTTATTGTAGTTGTATTTAACCGGGTAGAATAATGTGTGAAAGTTATAGATAAATTGTATATGGTGCAAAGTCGTAGAAAATCTTTAGTTGTGGTGAATAATTCTGGGCCTAGTCCTGGCATTGGCCAAAATGAATCCTGGTGTTGGGCACAAGTAATTAACTTTCTCAAAGTTGCGTTACCTAGATGTTCTGTAGAAAGTTATCACTGCTTCTTCTCAAAAGTCAGGAAATATAATATAATTATAATGCAAAAACGTACGTAGATCATTAATTGTGCAAGAGAGAATCTTGAGAGAAGAAGGAAGAGAGGATGAAAAAAAGGAAAAAAATATAACTAAATCCCTTTATTGAAGGCACAAATAATGGATTGAAAGCCTTTTAAGATGGATTGTATATATTTTGTAAACAAAATTTATTTATGCCGGGTAATTAATTAAACAAAAAAATTTAGGGTAATAAAGTTTCTAATAGTGCTTAGGAATAAGAAAACCCCTAAAATTATCATTAGTTCAACAAGGAGACCAACTTGGGATTTGAAAGAAGTAACAGTTACAAAAAAAATAATTTCCACAAAGAAAGGCATCTATCAAGAGTAAATTTTACCATATTCAGTAGGAACAACAAATCTAATCTATTCAACATCCCTAGCTTAATACCAAAAATTTCCAATTCCTATTTTCATGTAAGGTGTGTTTCTGAGATAGGCGAACTTTAACTCTTTATGCAACAAGGCAACATTATTATACTCCTAGAAAATAGAAATTTCCAAGCTAAAAGTGAAACTAATATTACGGGGTATTATCACATTTAGCCCGCCAAAAACCATTTACAGTATGATAGCCAAAGAGTATATAAAATTTATATATTTTTTGTATATAACATTGATTACCCTTAAAATTAGATAACAATCAAACTTAAAATGTGATTTTAAGGACACGTGATTTCACCTAATACTAATTGATAAATATGAAGATTAGTAATAGAAATTGACAATAAAGTAAAGCAAACCAGTGTTGAAATGTAATTCAGCCCTCGAGCTAGAGTGCCCTCGAATTGATTGATACTGAAGTAATGAAGCAGAAAGTAAACTGATGAACAAGAGAGTATAAGCAAGAGAGAGTGTTATATTGTTTTTATATGTGTGTATAGTGTCTCTTACAAATGATTAGAACCCCCCTTTATATAGTAGAGGAATTTTACTTATGGTACAATTCTAATTACAGAAGAAAATCTCATGATTAGCTAAACAACCGCTCTTGATTCGATCCGTTCCGAGATTTCCACCATGATTGTCGACCAGTCACGATATCCCGCCTTCTGTTATTACGTTATCTTCGGTCTTGCTCTATGTCTACCTTCTTTGGTCTCGATCTCGACAAGTATCTCAAATTCCGAACTCGGTCCTTTGTCCTCGTGCCTCGGTCTGATCTACTACGGGCCAATCTTCGATATATCTCCCTGATCGATCAATCAATAAAATTGGGTGGGCCCGGTTTTAACTGTATACAAATAGTCCCCTCATGTTTTGGAGTGTAATGACAAGAAATGAATTAAGCCTTCGATCTTTAGCTCGACCTGTCATGTCGTCACTTCCGTAACGTAAGTGACAAAAGTGACCAAAAGTCCCGTCGGTGCAGTTCCCCAGGCATTTAATGTGTGCCAATTGGTGGTCGACCACTCGTGGTTTCGAACAGTCACCGTGAAACCCATAAATAAGCATTTTTCTCATTGATTCAAACTTTACTTTCAATCTCTTCTAATCTCCAAAACGTTTTACATCTTTTGAGTTCTTCTTCTGCAAAATCTTCAGGTTACGTTGTTAACCCCTTCTCAAAACACCAAGTCCTATTATCTTCTTCTTTCTCCAAACTCAAACCAAATGGCGAAAACATAAAAAACTGTACCATAAAAAGAAATTGCTTCATCTTCTAAACCGGCCAGCGGGAAAGCGTCGGTGGAACCCCTCCTTGAGGAATGTATTCGTGGGGGGTGTGTTGTCAACTTCGCTTTCAATACCGAGAAAACTTCGTCGGTCCCTGATCGTTGCGAGTCGGTATCGAGATACATATGCTCGACATATAAGAGCTTCCTCGACAAAGTAAAGGAGGACTGCAACTAGCAGAACAAAGAGGTTGTGATACCGGCCCCAGAGGAGGCTATTACCACCCATGTGGAAGGGTACTTGAGTGTTTACACTTACCCTTTCACGTTGGGTCCTCTTGACCCAATCATCGCGGACTTCTGCAAAAAGCACCAGGTGACCCTCGGTCAGATTCACCCCTCCTTCTGGAGGATCGTCATATTGCTCCGATTTTTCTCGAGAAAAGTCGACGGGCTCCCTTCACCCTCGACCACCTCATCAGGTTATACAACCCTCGACTTTACCGAGGTGGTTTAATAAAGCTCCAATGTCGAGCCACAAAAGTCTTCATCTCTAGTATAGACGAGGACAAGGACCGAGGCTGGATGAGTCGATTCGCCAGGGTGAAAACCTGGGACCAAATTCCGGCCGAGAAGATACCATTTCCCGAGAAGTGGAATATGAAACGTAAGTACGAACCCCTTCTATTTGTGACTTGTTTTCTCTGCTTTCTCTTACTGATATTCCTTTTCAATGTAGCCGCTGCCTGGATGCCTGCTGCCATCCCTGACCTTAAGAGTTGGGTCAGGGACCTAGTCTCGACATCGACGTATACTAAACGCGCATGGCGCGACTTATAAAAAGGACGAAGGGAAGCCAAAAATCATGGTAAGCCCCCTTTCATGTGTTTGATGATTTCGTTAAAACATTTTTCCCATACTTACTCTATTTCCATTCATACAGGCCTTGGCAAAGATGCAGTCATGAGGGCCCCATCTGGTGAGGAGGAGACTTCGATCCCGGTCCTGAAACTGATGAAGGATAAAAAGAGAAAAAGGACCTCAACCTCCGAATCTAGAGCCCAAGAAGAGAGGGACTTGTAAGACCAAAAAGAACATCGTCCTCCTAACCGACGACTCAGTTTGACGCCTAAGGGAGGAAAATGAAGAAGAGAAAGAAGACGATTCCGGGCTGGTGGCCCGAGTGAGGATGAACACCGAGGCCCCAAAGGCCACTAGTCGGTAAAGGTTACAAAGACTCCACCTCGAGATGAGGGGGTCTTGGAAAAGGACTTGGGAGAAGTCCCCGAGTCGTCGAGGACTAAAGATGCCTCCCACCTTAGTGAAAAAATGGCGGGTACGACTGTAGGGGCTGGTCTTAAGGCCCCTCAAGATGGGGAGAACGCCCCAAGTGGGAAATAGAAATTGGAGGCTCCCCGTCGCTCCTTTCGTTCTCTGAGGAGATGATTCAAGAGGTTGGGTCCATGTAGACCCCCTCCATAGAAGGAGCCCACGTAAGGGAGGACCCCTTTCGTGATTACTTTACTGGGGTCGAAGATTCTACTGGCCTGAGTGACTTGGAGGTCTTAAGGAAGGACTCAGGCGAAGCATCGAGTCTCTTCAACGAAGCACAATAAACTCTGAATCGGGTAAGCCTTAACTCCCCTCGTCGATATTACACTTGTGTTTATTTTTCCCTTCCTGTCTAACTTCTTTTCTTCTTTCTGTGTAAGCCTCAGTGCTTCATCAGGAAGCATTTTCTAGGTCTCGAGCTGAGCTGAGTCGGTACGAGGCCGACATTCAAAGGCTTTCCGAGGAGAGGAATGCCCTTAAACTTCTTAGTGGGCAAAAAGAAGAGGAGATGAAGGATCTCCGAGCTGAGTTATCCGTGGCTCATAAGGAACAGACCGACCTGATTGAGTAGGTAATGAAAATCTTAGAAGTTCATGGAATCAGTTCGGGAACGATGGCTAACACTTCAATCTCACAGGTTCAGTAGAAGATCGAGAGAATCGAGCAGTTTTGTGACGATGACGATATGATGAAGGCGGAGACTTTGGTTTGGAAGAAAAATATGGATCGCCTTGACTTAGAGAAAGAAGTTGCTCGAGCCCAGTTATCATTGGCTGAAAGTCATCTTCAGGGTATGAAAGAGAAAACCTTGGCACATGCCAAGAAAATAGAGGAGCTCGAGGCTCGGTTGGGCGTTAAACTTGCAAAGGCCAAATCTGAGGCGGAGAAGGCTAAGACGATGTAGAGGCGATTGTGGCCGTCTACCGGTCTGATGTTGAAGCTGCTCAAGCCAAAGAAAGAGAGACATGTTGAGGCCGCTCAAACTCGAGCACATTGGATTGTCGAATTCTCCAAGTTCCAATTACATAGGGAAACCCTCGAGGAGATCCATTCCCGAGGTTTCGATCTCACTGACGAGATAGAAAAGGCCAAAGGGCTCGAAGTCGATACTAGGGCACTGGCCTCCGATGATGATGATGATGATGCCAGGAGCGAGAGCGCGTCCGAGAGCGAGGGGGGGGGGCGAAGGAGAAAAAGCTGCCCCCGAAGATAGTTAGGAACTTTAGGATTTTTTTTCCTTTCGAATTTTGTATAGAACCTTGACTGGGCCATGTCGCCTTTGTAAATGATTTTGATATATATGAAATTTTTCTTTCTTTCTATCTTGTCTCGTGAGACTTTGCCTTGTTTACATAATTTTTCTTTATTCATACCTTATGAAATTTTATTCGTTGGTTCGAAGTTTAGGTATTTTGATCGAAACCAAACTGATGTCGAGTGAGTGTTTGCTCGAACTCGAAATAGGATAACCCTTAGGTTTTAGTCGAGTGAGGATGATTTTTCGAACACAAAAAATAAGAATGGCCCTTAGGCTTTTGTATTAGGCCGATGTGGCCTTTGTAAAAAGAATGGCTTTTTTTCCTTTTCTGCTTAAAAAGTTAATCATATAAAAATTTGTTATGCCTTAGCATGAGATAAATCTGTACCCATTGGGATTTTCGAGGGTTGATGTTATCAAAACCCTTTGTTTCGTAATGCCTTAGCACAAAATAAAGAAATTGTTTGAGAGTTCGAACAATTCGATACCCCTTACGGTTTTTTGAGTGTTGATGTTATCGAAACCCTTTGTAATTTTGCCGAGGGTATCCTTTTTAACCGGTTTTATGAAAATATTCAGAGGCTCGTTTTATTACGGAATTCGGACATCTCCAAACCGTGTTAATTTTGCCGTAGCCTTTATCTTGGGATTTACCTCTTGGGCTTGTTTCCCCGTTACACTTTGAACTTGTTCGAAGTGAGCCCCCGAGTGGGGTGGCCGTGGCCTATAAAATCAACGGTTGCCTTTTTAAGGTCATACGATCTCGAGGTTTTAGTAATTCGATCACTTCGACTTTTTCGGACGGCAATCCTAGAGTGTGGGGTTAGTTATTCGAACATCAGTTGTGATCGGCCCTTAAGCTTATTTCCACAAAAGATCAAAAGAATGAAATGGTAAAGTAAAATTTTTCTAAGGCATGAAATATTTGGCAAGGAAAAATACTTCTCTTAGTAGATGATTATACATGCGTACATGTTTGCTGTTAGGGCTCGAGTAATCTACATATTCACGATTCATTCAACCGTTTGGCCCTTATAAAATTTACCTATCGAGACCCTGTTGACACGAAGTATTTTCCTTGTAACAAAGTTGACATTCGAGGGTGATGCCTGCCAGTATTCGAGGTTTATTGTAAAGAAGTCTGGGATACTGTTGAATTGCTATAAGTTATCACGAACAATGGTTGCCTTGTTAAAACCCTCACTGGAAAAACCCATTTGGGATAAAAACCGGTCCAAGGGAAAAAGAGTGCAATGCGTGCTTTCAAACCTAAGGACTTTGCGTAGAAGAATCCCTCGATGCCTTCGATCAAACACATGTAATTGGTTAATATAAAATATAAATGAAAATGAAGAAGGTCGTACCTTAGCAGTAATATCGTTTGAGGAGTAATATGTTCCAATTGTTTGGTAATTGATGGTCGTTCATCGTATCGAGCTTGTAGGATTCTTTTCTGATGATATCGAGGACCTGATATGGTCCCTCCCAGTTTGGGCCAAGTTTTCCTTCGTTCGGGTTTCGAGTGTTGAGAGTGACATTTCTTATAACTAAGTACCCGATTTTAAAGTGTCGGAGATTGGCTCTTCGGTTGTAATACCTTTCGATCCTCCGTCCATTCGAGCAAGGGCGGCTTCCCGTCTTTCATCTAGAAATTCGAGGCTTTTGTTCATAGCCTCGTGATTTGACTCTTCCGTTGCATATTTGAAACCTGAGGCTATGTTCCCCGATTTCGACCGGGGTCAGAGCTTCGGCGCTGTAGACTAAGGAGAATGGTGTTGCCCTTGTACTGGATTTCAATGTTGTACGGTACGCCCAAAGAACCTTGGACAATATCTCTCTCCATTTTCCTTTAGCGTCGGTCAATCTTTTCTTTAGATTTTGAATGATGGTCTTGTTTGTCGATTCGGCTTGTCCGCTCCCACTAGGATGATATGGCGTTGATAAGATCCTTTTAATCTTGTGGTCTTCAAGAAATTTTGTCACTTGCTGCCAAAGAATTGCTTCCCATTATCGTATACGATCTCGGCAGGCATCCCGAATCGACATATAATGTGGTCCCAAATGAAGCCTATGACTTCTTTTTCTCTGACTTTTTCGAAGGCATGTGCTTTAAAAACAAAATGAATTGCGCTTTCCCTGGGGCCGATGGGAAAGGGACGACGATGTCCATTCCCGATTTCATGAACGACATGGGGATAAGATTGAGTGGAGTTGATCTCCGATTTGGTGAATCATCGGCGCATACCTTTGACATTTGTCGCACTTTTGAACAAACATTTTTGTATCCTTTCCCATATCGGCCCAATAGTATCCTACTCTGATGACTTTGTGAACCAATGACTCAGCACTAGAATGATTTACGCAAGTGCCTTCGTGAATGTCCCATAGGACGTAGCCGGTGTCTCCTGGTCCTAAACATATTGCCAACGGTCCATCGAACATTCTTCTATACACTGTTCTATCCTTGGCCAATTTGAATCGTGCGACCTTCGCGCGTAGAGTCCTCGATTACCTAGGATCCGATGGAGGCTTCCCGTTCTTTAGGTATTATATATACTTATTCCTCGAATCCCAGGTCAGACTTGTGGAGTTTATTTCGGCGCGGCCTTCTTCTATTACTGACCTCGAAAGTTGTACCACAGTCCCCGAGCTAAGTTCTCCGTCTTCGACCGATGATCCCAAATTTGCGAGGGCATCGGCCTTGCTGTTTTGTTCCCGAAGTACGTACCGTAGGGTCCATTCTTTAAAAAGATGTGGAGCCACTTGTAGTTTGTCCAAATACTTCTGCATTCGATCTTCTCGAACCTTGAAAGTTCTGTTGACTTGGTTTACCACAAGTAGGGAGTCGCATTTGGCCTTGATAACCTCTGCTCCCAAAATCTTATCTAGCTCGAGACCTACAATCATGGCCTCATACTCGGCCTCATTGTTAGTTAATTTTGAATTTTTTATAGACTATCTAACTGTATTACCTGTGGGGACTTCAAAACGATGCCTAGCTTAGACCCCTTCACGTTCGAAGCGTCGTTTGTGAAGAGGGTCCACAAACCCGATGATGTACCCAGTTTTAGTAATAGTTCCTTTTCGACCTTGGGTACGAGGGCTGGTGTGAAGTCGGCCACGAAGTTTTCCATGATTTGAGACTTGATGGTTGTTCGGGGTTGATACTCAATATCGTACCCGTTGATCTCAACGACCCATTTGGCCAATCAACCTAAAAGTTCGGGTTTATGCAAAATATTACGAAGGGGATAGGTAGTCACAACACAAATTGGGTGACACTGAAATTATGGCTTTAATTTCCTAGAGGCCCTTATCAAAGCAAGCGCTAATTTTTCTAAGTGTGGGTATCGGGTCTCGACCTCTCCTAGGGTTCGACTAACATAATAAATAGGGAATCGCGTACCTTGCTCTTCTCGAACTAAGACCTCACTTACCGCTATTTTTCGATACCGCTAAGTAAAAGTAGAGTTGCTCCTCACCTTTTGGGGTGTTAAGCAATGGCGGGCTCGAAAAGTGTCGTTTCAGTTATTATAAGGCTTATTGACATTTTGGGGTCCATGCGAAATTTCTCTTCTTCTTAAGAAGTGAGAAGAACCGGTGGCTTCTATCTGAGAACCTTGAAATAAATCGACCTAGGGCGGCTATGCGCCCTGTTAACCTTTGTATGGACTTAACATTATCCACGACCGTGATGTCTTCGATGGCCTTGACTTTATTGAGGTTGATCTCGATCCCTCAATTTTATACCATAAAGACGAGGAACTTGCCCGAACCGACCCCGAATGCACAATTCTCCGGATTGAGCTTCATGTTGTACTTTCTTAGTATGTCGAAGGTCTCCTGCAAATGTTTCAAATGGTCCTCTGCTCGCAGGGACTTAACTAGCATGTCGCCAATATAAACCTTCATTTATTTACCTATTTGTTCTTTGAACATTTGATTTACTAGACGTTGATATGTAGCACCAGCATTTTTTAGTCCAAACGACATTACGTTATAACAATAGGTGTCGTACTTAGTGATGAACGCAGTCTTTTATTGATCCTCCGGGTTCATTTGTATTTGACTCTACTCAGAGTAGGCATCGAGAAAGCTAAGTATCCCGTGGCCTCCATGGCATCGATCATGAGATCGATATTCAGCAAAGGAAAGGAATCTTTAGGGCATGATTTGTTTAAGTCCTAATAATATACACACATTCTACGTTTATTCTCTTTTTTAGGAACTACAACTACGTTTGCTAACCATTTGGGATATTTTACCTCCCGACCTATTTTGAGAAGTTTGGTTACCACGTCCTTGATGAATGCATGTTTTACCTCAGACTGGGCCTTCTCTTTTGTCTTACTGGGTGGAACTTTGGGTCAAAGCTTAATCAATGTGTAGTGATCTCCGGTGGGATCCCTGTCATATATAGATGGGACCAAGCAAAACAATCCATGTTATCTAAAAGAAATTGAATAAGTTTTTTCCTAAGTTAATCCCGAGCCCAGGTATACCTATTGTTCGGGCAGGTATTTGACCAGAATGACTAGTTCCAGCTATTCGACTGTTAATTTGGTGGCGTCGAAATCATCGGGAAATATGAAGGATCGAGGGATCCAGTAGTCATCGTCCTCGTCCGTTCCCTACTTCTCCGACTGAGTCGAGGCTGGCGCATGTGGTTGCTATTTAGATTCCTACTTTCCTTTGGACTCCGATCCCTTTGTTAACGAGAGTGTTGATATCGTTATTATGTCATCGACCGCAAATATCTCTTTGGTGGCATGCTACTCCGCATACACTGTTTTTACTCCCTCTGATGTTGGGAACTTGAGAACTTGGTAAAAAGTTGAAGGGACCACCCTCACGTTATGAATCCAAGGCCTTCCGAGCAGGGCGTTGTGTCTCATATCGCCTTCAATTACATGGAATTGTGTTTCTTGAACGATCCCGGCTATGTTTACTGGCAAGATGATTTCTCCCTTAGTAGTTTCACTTGCCATGTTGAAACCATTAAGAACTCGAGCTGCGGGCACAATCTGATCCTATAGGCCGTCCTGCTCCACGACCCTTGATCGAATAATATTGGTTGAGCTTCCTAGATCAATTAAAACACGTTTAACTTGAATTTTATTCTTTAAGAATAAAGATTACAAATGCATCATTGTGAGGTTGTGAGATCCCCTCTGCTTCCTCGTCGTTGAATGATAGGGTGCCTTCCGGTACATAGTCTCAAGTTCGTTTATCCCTGGTGATCGATACCTTGGTGTGTTTGAACGCGGGCCCATGTGGAGTATCGACCCCACCGGTGATCATGTGAATCACATGTTGTGGTTCTTCCTGTTCGTTTTTCTTGTTTGCATCCATATCTCTGAAGTGATATTAAGCTCGGTCGCTTAAGAATAGACAAACCACATCCTCCCTCAGCTGTTTGCAGTCTTCGGTTTTATGACCATGGTAACCATGGTATTTGCATATTTTATTAGGGTTCCTTTGAGTTGGGACGATCTGTAGGGGTCTGGGCCATCTAGTATCCTTGATCTGTCCAATGGATGATACAATACCCGGTGTGTTGATGCTGAAGTTATATTCTGATAGTCGTGGTGCTTCTGTGGGATCGACATGTTTATCGAAGACACTTTTACTCAAGAGCCCTCAGGAGCTCTGTCCTCAATCATACCTTCGATCATTTCGAACGGGATTACGTCCTAGGCCGATGTTTCTACAATTTGCGTTGTATGGTTGATACCGATCTCTGTTCGATCAGGGTTCTCTGTCGATGTCCCTTTGAATTCTGTTGACGGGCCTGTTTGGGTAAACGGAACCGAAAAGGGTCCCCAATTGATCATCCTAAACCTTGATCTTTGACTGGTACCAATTATGTACATCGGCCCAAGTCAACGCTGGATATTCAATTAAATTCTGCTTTAGCTGTCGTGATAATACTGAACTTCGTTCGTTCAAACCTTGGTGTGTTTGAACGCGGGCCCATGTGGAGTATCGACCCCACCGGTGATCATGTGAATCACATGTTGTGGTTTTTCCTGTTCGTTTTTCCTGTTTGCATCCCTATCTCTGAAGTGATATTAAGCTCGGTCGCTTAAGAATAGAAAAACCACATCCTCCCTCAGTTGTTTGCAGTCTTCGGTTTTATGACCATCGTAACCATGGTATTTGCATATTTGATTAGGGTTCCTTTGAGCTGGGTCGATCTGTAGGGGTCTAGGCCATCTAGTATCCTTGATCTGTCTAATGGATGATACAATACCCGGTGTATCGATGCTGAAGTTATATTCTGATAGTCGTGGTGCTTCTGTGGGATCGACATGTTTATCGAAGACACTTTTACTCAAGAGCCCTCGGGAGCTCTATCCTCAATCATACCTTCGATCATTTCGAACGGGATTACGTCCTAGGACGATGTTTCTACAATCTGCATTGTATGGTTGATACCGATCTCTGTTCGATCGGGGTTCTCTGTCGATGTCCCTTTGAATTCTGTTGACGGGCCTGTTTGGGTAAACGGAACCGAAAGGGGTCCCCAATTGATCATCCTAAACCTTGATATTTGACTGGTACCAATTATGTACATCGGCCCAAGTCAACGCTGGATATTCAATTAAATTCTGCTTTAGCTGTCGTGATAATATTGAACTTCGTTCGTTCAAACCTTGAGTAAAGGCTTGAACAACCCAATCATCCATGACCGGGGTGCGTTCCATCTGCAACCGAGATACGAATTCCCTTAACATTTCGTTGTCTTTTTGTTTTACTTTGAATAGGTCCGACTTCCTAGTCGCAACCTTTATTGCTCCAGTGTGTGCCTTTACGAAGGAATCTGCAAGGATAGAGAAGGAATCAATGGAATTGGGGGGAAATTGTGGTACCATATCATCGCCCTTTCGATAAAGTTTCTCCAAACTTCTCTGTAGAACGGATTCAATCTCATCATCTTCTAAGCCATTCCCTTTTATTGCACATGTTAAGAAGTGACATGCTCATTAGGGTCAGTGGTCCCATTGTACTTGGAAATTTCTGGCATGCGGAATTTATTCGGGATGGGCTTCAGAGACGCACTTGGAGGGAAAGGCTTCTACACTAACTTCTTTGAATCCAAACCATTTAGAATCGGTGGTGCCCTCGGTATTTGGTCAACCTGGTAGTTGTATGTTTCTACATTTTTGTCATTTGCCTCGATTTTATTTTCTCCTGATTCAATCTGTTTAGTGCGCTCCTCGAGCATTTTCATAATGTCGGGGTCAGTCCCCGATTCATTAGCGTCCAATCTCTCTGGTACAGGTTCGTCCATGTGAACAACTTCTAGTGAGGGTTCGGTTTCGATCTCACTTGGTACTCGGTGTTGATTATGTAGTTGCGCTATAGCGGCTTGTTGAGCCTGTAGCATTTCAAATATAAATTGGAGGCTGACTCCAGCGTCTTCCCTGCGATGCGTACCTCGAACACCTGATCGAACTTCCCTGTGTACGCTACCTTCAGGATCAATGCCCAGATCTGCATTTAGGGCGATATGTGAACTAACATCGACGGGATTTGCAATTGGTACTCCTTCAATGCCAGCTTGAGGCACTTTATCCCTGGGGCTGCTACATTGTCGTTTTCTGCATGAAAACTGAGGCAGTTGTCGACGTGAGTGGGTACTGCTTGTGAGTTTGACATGTTGTTCCTCAAATCAAAAACACTTACAAGAACAAGCGTAAAGTAGTGCGTGTTATGAGAATTAACACCAGGCAATCACTATTATCCTTAGCCCCATGGTGGGTGCCAAATTGTTTACCCTTAAAATTGGATAAAAATTAAACTTATAATGTGTTTTTAAGGACACATGATTTCACCTAATACCAATTGATAAATAGGAAGATTAGTAATAGAAATTGACAATAAAGTAAAGCAAACCAGTGTTGAAATATAATTCAGCCCTCGAGCTAGAGTACCCTCGAACTGATTGATACTAAAGTAATGAAGCATAAAGTAAACTGATGAACAAGAGAGTATAAGCAAGAGAGAGTATTATATTGCTTTGATATGTGTGTACATTGTCTCTTACAAATGATTAGAACTCCTTTTTATATAGTAGAGGAATTCTACTTATGGTACAATTCTAAATATAGAAGGAAATCCCATGATTAGCTAAACAACTGCTCTTGATTCGATCCATTCCAAGATTTCCGCCATGATTGTCGACCAGTCACGGATATCTCTCCTTCTGTTATTACGTTATCTTCGGTCTTGCTCGATGTTTACCTTGTTTGGTCTCGATCTTGACAGGTACTTCGAATTCCGAACTCGGTCCTTTGTCCTTGTGCCTCAGTTTGATCTACTACGGGGCCGATCTTCGATACATCTCCCTGATCTAGGTCAATCAGTAAAATCGTGGGCCTAGTTTTAACTGTATACAAACATATAAAATGTGTGTGTGTGTGTGTGTGTGTGTATATATATATATATTGTGATGACCCAAGGGGTCATTTATTGAATTTAGACTATGTTCTAGGCTTATTAGCCATAAAAAGATTAATTTTAACTAACTCAATTTGCGTGCGCAGTCCGGGCGTGAAAACAAAAATCTTTTATGTGAAAATATAAGAAATAATAATTTTTAGAGTTAAAGTTTGGCTTTAGTTGACTTTGGTCAACATTTTGAGTAAACGGACCCGAATCCGTGTTTCGACAATCCCGAGAGGTCCGCAGTAAAATATGGGACTTGGGCGTATGCCCGGAAATAAATTTCGAGGTCCCAAGCCTTAGAAATCAATTTTTGAAAGAAATATTTTTGCTGAATTATTAATGAAATAAATAAAAGAATCAACGTTTGAAACCATTGGTATCGGGACCGTATTTTTGTTCCGGAGCACGGTACAGATTTGTTATAGTATTTGAATACTATTTGTGAAATTTGGTGAGAATCGGAGTTTATTTGACGTGATTCGGACGTCCGATTGAGAAATAATGAATGTTAAGTGTTCTTGAGAAAAATGATGAGTTTTGAGGTTAAATTCATAGTTTTACATATTATTTTCATGATTTGATCGCACGAGCAAATTCATATGATATTTCTAGACTTGCGTGCATGTTTGGTTTAGAACCCCGAGGGCTCGGGTGAGTTTCGGGTAGGCTTCGGGATGTTTTTAACTTGTAAAAAAAATCTGTTGTCATAATAGTTTTAGGAGCACTGGTGCTCCACGCCTTAAAAAAAAATTAAAAAAATTACAGCAGCCATAACCTATTAAAACACCAACTCGGACAACAGCTCTTTTCTTCATATTTTTGGAACTACCAATCCCTAGAGACGATTTTCTTCACCCCAAGTTCATCCCCAAAGTATTGGTAATCAATTCTAAACTCTACTCTTTCAATTACCCAATGTTTTTCATCACTTTTAAATCAAAAATCAAGAATTTTCGTGGTAAAAATTGAGGGTTTGGGTAGAATTAAGGAATTTTGTAAAAATTGAATTTTACCTCTAATTGTGGTCGGATTTCGAAACTAATTGTATATTTGAGTTCGTGGGTGAATGGTTAAACGTAATTTGGTCCGAACCCCGAGTTTAGACCAAGCGAGCCCGGGGTCGGATTTTTACTTTTTTTTAGAAAACTTAGGAAAATTGTAATTTTCAATAAAGTTAGTTCCTTTAGCCTTAATTAATGATATTGAGATAATTATGATTAGATTCGAGCAAGTTAGAGCAATATTCTAAAGGAAAAGCTATAATTGAGCAGTGAGTGGCCTGCGAAATTGAGGTAAGTGTTTGGTCTAACTTTGACTTGAGGGAATAGGAATCCCCACTTGTTTGCTATGTGAAATGCATGGGCGTGGTGCATAGGTGAGGTGACGAGTATCTATGCACCACCTAATTTGTCTGATAGCCATGATCCCCTTTTCCGTTCCCAATTTAAGTGATGTTTGTCTTAATTTCTCTATGTTCCCTATTGTTTCTATGATTAGTTGGCCTTGTTATTTTGTTGTTAAATATTATCGCGGTTATTTTGGAAGAGTACGGGGTGTTTATTTTGGAAGTGTCAAACTGCTCAACCTCTCTATATATATTCATGTTGGTTTCTCTTGATTATTTACATTTGTTGTTGTAAGTGTGTTGAAAGTATTGGTTGTTCTCTTAATCCTATCATGGTACGTAAATATTGAGTTGGGTTGACTGTGTTACGGTGATTACATATATTCAGGCTGATATTATTTTGGAATGTTGTTGTTTAAAGCTTACCGGCTATATTGTTTTGTGTTTGAAATTTTTGAATCAAAATATTGGTGTGATAAGGGTGGATAATTGGTGTGATAAGAGAGGATAATTGGTGTGATAAGGGTGGGTAATTGGTGTGATGAGGGTGGATAATTGATTGTGATACGGGTGAATACATTGATTGTGATATTGTGAATAGGTGGGATCAGGTTGCACGTCGCAACAAGACAGTGAAAATGGGAAAAATGATATTTTATTGATTTTTAAACTTTAAATGATTTGGAAATTCTTGCTTTGCTTTACAGTTTTTCTTATATTTCGTACATGTGATTATTTTAAAGTAAAGTTTGGAAACGTGGAGATGTCTTGAGTATTAGTTATAGCTGAGACCTGAAAAAAGGCGGCTGAGTTATTTCATTGCTGCTACAGTACTTAACTATTTGTTAGATTTCCTTCTTGCTTTTTAGTTATTGTCTCAGTTATATTTTTCTTGTTCGTGTAGAATTGTTTTATTGTATATATTATTTTCATAGGTTATATGTTGTTAACGCTACACCATAGCCTCGTCACTACTTCGTCGACGTTAGGCTCAGCACTTACTCAGTACATGGGGTCGGTTGTACTGATACTAAATTCTGCACTCTTTTGTGTAGATCCGGGTACCGACCACCAGTTGGGATATTTAGAGTGCTATTCATTTATTCGGAGATACGAGGTATATCTGCTGACATTCTCAGATCCCGATAGTCTTCTCCTATTTTCATAAACATTGTTTTATTTTATTCAGAACAGTTACATTATTTATTTCAACCCAGTATTTGTAGTATTTTCTTGTAGTTCGTGAATTGTGACACCAGACTCTGGGGTAGTTCTAGATCTATTTATATAATTAACTCGTGGTTCATTTTGATTTAATTGTTTAGTATTTTATCTGTGTAAATCATTTACATTGAGTTTACTTTAAATTTATTTATTGATACTTAAGACAATAATCAAAGGAAATTAACTACTCGAATTCTAACATTGGCTTGCCTAGCAAGTGTGGTGTTAGGTGCCATCACGATCCCTAAGGTTGGAGAATTTGGGTCGTGACAAGTTGGTATCAAAGCACTAGGTTGCTTAGGTCTCACAATTCACGAATAAGCTTAATAGAGTCTGAAGGATCGGTACAGAGACGTCTGTACTTATCTCTCAGAGGCTATGAAGTTATGAACAATTTTACTTATATTCTACTCTATCGTACAAATTTATTCTACCATTAATGATGGAACTTGTCTATTCTTGTCCTCTCACAAATCTTGACAACACGCAAAACGTCTATAACCGGACAAGAGATAAAGCCCCAATGACAGCTACGATTAGGGGAAGAGACAGAAGCAGAGATCAATTTAAAGTCTGAACATCAACACATATTGTACAATCTCAAATGGATTTAGACGTGGAGGTTCTAGCTCAGTCAGTACAGGTTGGACTAGTCCATATCCCAGAAGGATTTATAGCTACTCCAGTATTGCATAACAAGGGAATAGTTGAAAGCAACGGATTTGATTTATATGAGCTATGAAGTTTAACATTGTGGATTATCAAACGTTGTGACCTATGACTTCGTGCCAAGTGGGGAAGTCCAATGTCAAGGGATAGATTGCGGGGTCATGTGTTATATCGGTTTTGGCCTAGAATGTATAAAGCCTGAGATTTTGCAAGAGATAACGATGGGACTTGCGGTGTGTCTGCCTCCTTAATAACCCTATACCTCAGTACCAAAGGAGTTATTCAAACAACTTTAAATCTACAGAAGGTCTACTCAACGCGGAAGTCACGGTTGTGGATTTTGGGGTGCTCCAGAGGAAGTACAATAATTAACAAGCTTCTAGCCTACATGGTTCGTGCCAAGATTTATCGGTATAAAGCTCTACTTTTGTGATCATTGTGTGTCAATAGAGATGAGAGTTACCCCAAAAGAATAATGAAAAGTATATGAGTAAAGTGGGTAGCTCAGCAGTGTTGGGTTAACATAGTAAAGGAAGAAATTGGTCGTTGGTGTTTGTGACAAGGCTACGAAGAGAACGACCAGCCAATGCAACATCAAATTACTTGACTCAGTTCTCATAAATGCTTTTGAAAGATTTGTTTCTCGGACTCTCCATAATACGTGGCCCATAAGGTTTGGATGGTTGCGTTAGGTCACATGACGGTGTCAGAATATGCCATCAGGTTCGATAAGTTAGCCCGTCATACCCCTACTTTGATTCATATAGCCAGAGAGCAAGTCCGCAAACTCATTAAAGGACTCAATTATGATTGTAAAATCTTGTGCGACTCAGGACAGGTTGATACTTTATGTCGGCTAATGGTAGAAATTGTCCTAGACTTGGGAGAGTCATATTTCATAAGAACATTCATGCTACATGCCCCATTGCAGTTACAATTCAATCTACATAACCAGCTAGGAAAAAGGGGTCGGAATGTCGAAGGTGGAGGTCAGATTCCTAGAGGTGGATATCCGGCCTTGTGATGACCCAAAAGGTCATCCTAAGTAATTCTAGCTAAATTTGTGTTCGGAGGCCCCGAAAGCCTCCGTTAATCTCACCTTGATATGCGGGCGCAGCCCGAGCATGTAGCCGGGAAGCTTCTATGTGAAAATTTGATAAAAATGGAGTTTTGAATGAAATAATTGAATAAAGTTGACTTTGGTCAATATTTTTTGTAACCGGATCCAGACCAGTGATGTGACGGTCCCGGAGGGTCCGTAGAAAAATATGGGACTTGGGCGTATGCCCGGAATCGAATTCCGAGGTCTCAAGCCCGAGAAATGAATTTTTAAAGAAAATTGTTTTCTAGAAATAATAAAGATTTTTGAAAATGAACTTTGATGTGAAAACCGCGTTACCGGGCCCGTATTATAGTTCCGAGGCCCGTAACAGGTTTATTATATGTTATGTGACTTATCTGTGAAATTTTGTATAAAACGGACTTGAGATGACGTGATTCGGATTAAAAAGGGGAAATTTAGAAGTTTATGAAGTTTGAGAAAATTCTATGAGTTTTAAGGTTTAATTTGATAA
>MDKH01090614.1:0-13836 GCA_005239495.1 Nicotiana undulata | reverse complement strand
GAAGATTTAACCAACACCTACAACGAACAAGCATCAAGATTCAGATCGGAGTCTGTACAAAGATGCAACCAAGACTCAAGATCAAGTTTCAGAAGACCCGTAGATAGGAATCTTGTAACTTGTTGCTGATAGGCTAGTTAGTTTTTTTCATTTGGATTTTGATGTAATAGCAGGACCATGAACCGGAGCCTCGGACGGAACCTCGCTCGGCTCTCAAACTCATCACTCCAAAACTTCCAGAACAACACTGACTTGATTCCTTTATAGCCAAGGATATGTAGGAAAACTCCGAAGCAAGGTTCAGTCAAACCTTTTTCAAAATGCTTTCAAATGGAGTACTAAACGGACAAAAATTGCTTGTGGTTGCTCACTTTATCTTTGCCCGAAAACCCTTCTTGTTCTCGAGCAAAGAGGGGCAGTTGTGAACACCCAATTTTTGCCCCGCATGGAAATTACTCCTAAAAATAATCAAAAAATAACTTTTAATGAAGTTTAGGAACTTTTATTTATTTAGTTGCATTTCATGCATGTTTAATATTTTAAAATCATAGAAAAATCATAAAAATAGTCACATTTTTCATTGCATGTCATCTTAGGTTTAATTTTACTTTTTAGAGATTAATTACCCTTAATTGATAGATTAATATATAAAAGTCACAAAAATATACATTAGCATTAATCAATTAGTCTAATTAGTTAGTTAAAAATGCTAATTAGTCTTTAGCAAAATAAATTCAATTAGTAGTAACATGACCATTTTTTAAAGAACAAATTTGTCTCATGTTCAAATTGGCCCAATTTCAGGGCCCAAAATCACAAGCCCAATACTCTCTCTTCACATCAAAAACCCTAAGCACCCTAATCTTATAAAGACCTTTCCATTTTTGGAAAAGGGAAAACCAGAAAATAAATAAAAAAACCTATCTTCTCTAACCTAGGAGGGACAACCGTCTTCTTCACCAAAAAGAGCAGCCCATCGCTGCCTCTTCTTCTTCCCCCTACCACAACGACCACCCACCAGCAATCGTTTCTCAACACACACACGCCATCGAGCCTAGCCAGCTGCACACCTTCTCCATCTCCAAGCGATCCAGTCACGTAAATAGGAGGAGAGAACAGCATCGAAACCATCCTCAAATCGCAGCAAAGTTAGCTGTGAAACAGATCCAAAACGACTTCGAAACATCTCTGAAACCAGCCACGAGAATCAACCAAAAATCGGCCATCTTCTCCGCCATCTTGAACACCATAAACGCCTTGAAGCCTTCATTAAAGCTCAGCGAAAAGCAGTCCAAAACGCGTTTTTTCCATCTTTAGCAGTTCCATATTAATCGGTTTCATTCCGATCGATCAGTCGAGATGGTTAGCTTGGGCTTAAAACAGCCCTTCAACTCCGGCAAAAACGGCTCAAAACGACCACCTTCCACCACATTTTTTACGGCAGGAACCCAGCTGAAGAACACCATGTAAAACCTCTGTTTTTACCGTGTGAAACTCTATGAAAACAACATTGAAACCCAGCTTCTCACCTAGAAATACCACTTGAAAATATGCTAAAGTTTCGTTCAATCGAGGTGTCGTTCGAGGTTGAAAGTCGCGATTTCTATCGGCGTTTTCATTTCCGGTCTGTCGAGTTCATCAGCCGTAGTTCTGACTCGGAGCTCTTTTGTTCACTCTTTCAAGAATTTTGCAGCAATAAAGGTGATTCTTACTCTTGCGCTCTAATTGTTTTTATATGTTTGATTGTTTATCCGCAATCTGGTTCCATTATTTAGTCCGTTTTTCTTCTGATGCTTAATTTACCTCTTTCTTGTTTGTTTTCTCGTTTCTTACTTTTCAACGTAAGTAGTGCAATTTTAGTTATGTTAAGCCTTTTCTTTTTCTCCTTTGGTTAATATTTGCAAACTTATCATGTAAGTATGGCGTCCAATATTTTTCAAAGTCTGGTGACTTGATTTTTTTTTTGTCCTTATTCAAAGTATGATGTCCATTCGCATTATTTTTAGTCAAGGGATTAAAGATAAACACGATAATTTGGGTTGCTTTATGTTTGTTGCTTATGCTTTAGGCGTAACTTAATCCATTATTGTGATTGTGTACATGTTCGCGTGATATAATTACGGGTTTTTTTAAAATAAAGAAATAAATCGAGGTATTTATTCGTGCAACTTCGGCCAAACATTCTTAATAGTAACGAAGCGTAATAAATTGTGTACACGTACGCGTGACATAATTTTAGCACCGATTTTCAAATAAATTTAAGGTACTACACTTAGAATTTTAATAATCAAAGTATACGTTCGCGTAACTTTGAATAATTCTTCTAGTAACTAAATATATTTTTTCTTAAATTTGTGTATACATTTATGTAACACAAATAAACATTAAAATGAACACTCGCAGAGATACCTTTAGGAGCGAATTTTGAAATTATTATCGTAATCGCGTACATGTTCGCGTGACGTGATTTCGATTTCTTTTTACAACCAAAACAAAAAACACGCGCTTGCGCAAATTTATTTATCTCTTTAAATGAATTCAGTGTCGAGAATTATGTACACGTCCGCGTGACATGATTTTTGACACATTTCAATTTCAACGAGTTTACGCATACGCGACCAGTCTCAAAATAACTCTTTAAATACAAGTGAGTAATAAAAGTGGTAAAGATATAAAAAATGCACATAGGTATAAAAGTAGTAATTAAACGATTTAGGCCAAGTTTAATCATTAAGCGACCGTGCTAGAACCACGGAACTCGGGAATGCCTAACACCTTCTCCCGGGTTAACAGAATTCCTTACTCGGATTCCTGGTTCGCAGACAATTTAATAGAGTCAAAATTCCTCAGTTTTGAGATTTCTAATAAATAAATGGTGTCTTGGAACACTGTAAAAAATCCGGGTGGCGACTCTGAATAAAATAAATTCCAAAATCGAATAATGTCACTTAAAGTGGAAAAACTCCCTTATTACCCTTACCGGGTGAAAAATGAGGTGTGACACTTGAGGACCGTGCTTCAGACTCAGAGGGAGAAGAAATTGTATGCAAGATTTTCTATGTGTGAATTCTGGCTTGATTCAGTGGCATTCTTAGGCCACGTGGTGTCTTGTGATGGGATCAAGGTGGATCCGAAGAAGGTGGAGGCGGTGCAGAGTTTGCCTATACTGTCATCAGCTACTAAGATCCGCAGTTTCCTTGGTTTGGCAGTGTACTATCGCCGCTTTGTAGAGGAATTTTCATCTATTGCAGCACCTATGACCAGACTGTCCCAGAAGGGTGCTTCGTTTAGGTGGACTAAGTAGTGTGTGGAGAGCTTTCAGAAGCTCAAGACAACCTTGACTACAACTCCAGTATTGAAATTGCCTATGGGTTCAGGGTCCTATACAGTCTATTGTGATGCCTCGAGGATTGGCCTTGGAGTAGTATTGATGCAGGATGGTAGGGTAATTGCCTACGCATCTAGACAGTTGAATGTGCATGAGAAGAATTATCCGTTCCATGATCTGGAGTTGGAAGCTATTTTTCACGCCCTGAAGATCTGGCATCATTATTTGTACGGTGTTCCCTGTGAGATTTTCACGGATCACCGGAGTTTACAATATTTGTTCAGGAAGGAGGACCTTAATTTGCGTTAGCGGAGGTGGTTGGAGCTACCCAAGGACTATGACATCACTATATTATACCACCCCGGGGAAGTCCAATATGGTGGCCGACGCCTTGAGTCGCCGGGCGGAGAGTTTGGGGCATATTTTCCAGCATTTGAGAGGCCCTTAGCCTTGGATGTTCAGGCCTTATCCAGTTAGTTCGTGAGATTGGATCTTTCAGAGCCTTGCCGGTTATTAGCTTGTGGTTTCTCGGTCTTCTCTTTATGACCGCATCAGATAATGCCAGTATGACGATCCCCGCCTTTTGGTTCTTCAAGACAGGGTCCGGCGAGGTGATGTCGGGGACGTGACTATAGGTGATGACGGCGTGATGAGGATGCATGGTCATATCTGTGTGCTCAATGTAGATGGGTTTAGGGATTTGATTCTGGACGAGGCCTATATCTCGCGGTACTCCATTCATCCGGGTGCCGCAAAGATGTACCAGGACCTGAGGCAGCACTATTGGTAGAGAAAGATGAAAAAGGATAAGTTGGATTTGTGGCCAAGTGTCTCAACTGTCAGCAAGTCAAATATGAAAATCAGAGACCAGGGGGATTACTTTAGCAGATTGAGCTCCCAGAGTGGAAGTGGGAGCGGATCACCATGGACTATGTGGTTGGACTTCCTCGGACTTTGAGGACGTTCGATACTATTTGGGTGATCGTGGATCGGCTGACCAAGTCAGCCCATTTCATTTCAGTGTTGACTACATACTCCTTAGAGAGGTTGGCAGAGATTTAAATCAGGGAGATTGTCCGCCTTCACGGTATTCCAGCATCTATCATTTCAGACAGAGGTACACAATTCACATCACAGTTCTGGAGAACCGTTCAGCAAGAGTTGGGTACTAGGGTGGAGTTGCGTACAACCTTTCACCCTCAGACGGACGGGCAGTCCGAGCGCACGATTCAGATTCTTGAGGATATGCTTCGTGCCTGTGTGATGGAGTTCGGAGGGTCATGGGACCATTACTTTCCACTCACAAAGTTTTCTTATAATAACAGTTACCATTCCAGCATTCAGATGGCACCGTATGAGGCATTGTACCGTAGACGGTACCGGTCCCTAGTGGGATGGTTTGAGTCGGGAGAGGCCCAATTGTTGGGTACAAATTTGGTCCAGGATGCCTTGGATGAGGTGAAGGTGATTCAGGAGAGGCTTCGCACATCTCACTCCAGACATAAGAGTTATGCGGACCGGAAGGTTCGTGATTTGGCATTTATGATTGGTGATCGGGTTTTGCTTCGGGTATCACCTATGAAGGGCGTCATGAGGTTCGAGAAGAAGGGTAAGGTGAGTCCGAGGTTCATTGGCCCTTTTGAGATATTGCGGCGCATTGGGGAGGTTTCTTATGAACTTGCCTTGCCTCCCAGCCTAGTAGGAGTTCATCCGGTATTCCACGTCTCTATGCTTCGGAAGTATCACGGTAATCCGGCTCATGTATTGGTTTTTTGTTCAGTCCAGTTGGACAAGGATCTATCTTATGTTGAGGCGCCAGTAGCCATTTTGGATAGGCAAGTCAGAAAGCTCTGATCAAAGAATGTCACATCAGTAAATGTTCAGTGGAGGGGTCAGCCGGTCGATGAGGCGACTTGGGAGGCCGAGCAGGATATGCGCAGCCAGTACCCTCATCTTTTCACAGCTTTAGGTATGTCTTCATACTCGTTCGAGGACGAATGGTTTTCTTAAGATGGGGAGAATGTAACGACCCGGCTGGTCATTTTGAGAATTTGAGCCCTGAACCCCAAATAACTATTTTCCCCACGTTTTTTCTACTTTTGGGACTTGCCGGAGTGATTAGTCATGAAATTCAGAGAGTTTTGGGACACATAGTCCCGAATTATGAATTTAAGCCTTAGAAATTGGACCGTAGTCAGAACTATGTGAAAACGGATCCGAAATGGAAATATGTCGACTTCGTTAGCTTCGATGAGTGAATTTGGGGTTAGTCATGCATCCAGAATGTGTTTTCGAGGTCTGTAGTTGATTTAGGCTTGAATTGGTTAAAGTTAGATTTTCGGCAATTTTGGCCGATAGGTGAAATTTTGATATCGGGCTCGGAATGGGGTTCCGGAAATGGCTGTAGGTTCAAAGTGTCATTTTTGATATGTGTTTCAAATTTGAGGTCATTCGGACTAGGTTTGACGTGTTTCGGCATCATATGTGGATTTCGAAAAAATGATAAGTTCTTAGGCTTGAATTCATGTTTTCGGTGTTATGTCATGTAGTTTGAAGGCTCAACTAAGTCTGAATGATGTTATATGACTGGTTGGTAGGTTTGGTCGAGGTCCCGGGGGCGTCGGGTGTGTTTCGGATGCTCAACGGGACAAAAATGGGACTTAGGCAAATTTGATGTGGGTTGTTCTGGTGTTTTTCGCACCTGCGCAAGTTGGACCACAGGTGCGGCCCCGCAGAAGCGGCTGAGATAACCGCAGAAGCGGATTTGGACCTGTGCATCTGGGACCGCAGATGCGGCCCCATCCCATTAAGTGACTTTTCGCACCTGCGACGCCTTTTTTGCAGGTGCGGCCCAATTGGCCGCAGAAGTGGAAATCGCTGGTCAGAAATAGACAATTCGAGGGTTTGAATTTCATAACTTCTAAAATCGATTTTGAGCACGGGAATAGGCGATTTTGGGTGGATTTTGAAGAGGATATCAGTAGGTAACGCTTCCTAATCCTATTTCATTTATATTCCATCAATCTATAGCAAGTTCTTCAATCTAATCAAGGAATTTGAGTGGAAAAATAAAAACAAATGGGAGAAAAGTTCCCCAATTGAAAATCCGAGAATTTAATGGGATTTTGACGTCTGATTTTGATGATTCTTGTTCGAGTATGTTCGTGAGTGAATGGGTGTTCTAAATTGGTAACCTTCACTTGTTTCAGAGACGTGGGCTCGGGGGGCTTTTGGGGCGATTTTCCTAAATTCGCCTATTAGCTTCGAATTAATTAGTTAGATTAACTACTTGAAGTTATATTTACATTATGCAATTGAATTTAACAGATTTGGGTCATTTGGAGTAGGGTACTAGTGGCAAGAATGTGGTTTTGAGTTGAGTAGAGCAGTCGAGGTAAGTGGCTTGCCTAACTCTGTGTTAGGGACTTCCCTTTAGGTGGTTTTGACATTAATTGGTATGTGGGCACCGTGTACGTGAGGTGACGAGTACGTACACGGGCAATTATTGCAAAAATTCCATTTTTTACCGAAAGTTATAAATTGGCCTTCCCCTATTACATTGTTTTAATGTGTTTAATTATTTAACTTAGATTAGGAAAGCATGATTACCTGTTTAATATTAAGATGCCTACCTGACACTCTGTGCTCCATGTTTAGTTAGCTTATCGCTTCTCCCTATCTGATATTTGATGAACTGTTTTAAATTGACGCTTTATTTGTCGTTCATTTCGCATCGCAAGTGGGACTACGAACGTATTTCGGGAGATCCCCCAGCACTGCATATTTATTTTGGGACTACGGATGTATTCCGGGAGATCCCCATGTACTGCATATTTAAATTGGGATTACAGACGTAATCCTAGAGATCTCCCAGCACTGCATATTTATTTTGGGACTACGGACGTATTTCGGGAGATCCCCCTGAACTGCATAATCATTTGGAACTATGGGACGGTATCCCGGGAGATTCCACCTTATGACATACTGTGTTGAGCCGAGGTCTCTCTTTACTGTTATGTTTTAGATTATTTTCTTTAACTGTTTACTGTAGAAATTACTTATCTTTTGTATTGTTTTAAATTGATTTATTTGGAAATCCAGTAGATCCTTAACCTGACCTCGTCACTACTTGACTGGGGTTAGGCTTGGCACTTACTGGGTACCAAATATGGTGTATTCATGCCCTTTCCTGCACATGTTTTTCGTGTGCAGATCCAGGTACGAGTTATCAGTCACGTGGCTAGTTGTTGCAGTTGTTACCAGGAGACCACAAGGTATTTCTGCCGCGTCTGCAGTTACCTCCGAGTCACATTCTATTCTGACTTATAGAGATTTTCCTGTGTACTCTTTCCTAGTTTTGTTTAGAGCTACAGTAGTGTAGAAGCTTGTGACAATCCGGGTCTTTGGGGTTTATATTTGTACATGTCGAGCGACATCGTTATGATTATTTAGATTTTATCCTTTCAGTCTTGTTTATCGCATTTTTAATTAAGTTTTATCCGCAATTTAGCCTTACCTAGTCGTAGAGACTAGGTGTCGTCACGATACCTTTCGGAGGGTAAATTGGGTCGTGACAAGAACATGGATGATGACATCAAATATTATAGAGTCCTTGAATGCAGTAAACAAAGATGCAAGAGAGATGCCCGTAGTTCAGCTATTAGAGTACATGAGGACACTTCTTAAACGATGGACTAATGACAAATTATTGAATGCAAAGGTACGTTCACATACCTTGAAAAAAATTACAACAAAGATTTGGAGGACAACATGACTATATCGCAGAAGATGAGAGTAAGTTATGGTCCATATAATGAGATCATTGATATTAGTAAACTAAATATATACTAACAATTGTAGATATATTGGATAATTTTTATTATTTTGTTTTTAGTAATTGTTGATAACTTATTGATGTTTGTAATAACATTGTAGGTGGGGGCTTCAACAGATTTCATCCATATGATGATAGATAGTGTTAAACGATTCATTGTTTGTCTTTAAAACATGAAATGTAGTTGTGGACAATTCCAGTTTAATGAACTTCCTTGTCCACATGATTAGGTGGCTTTGGGGCTTTGAGGCATAGAAACGAGTTTTATGAAAGCTACTTATCTCCTTATTACACGAGGTAGAGCCTTATGCTGACTTATCGAATACCAGTGGACTCTCTTACCGATAAAAGCAAATGGAATGTGCCACAACATATAGCAGAAGAAGTTGTCCTGCCACTTACTAGAAAAAACAGTCAGGAAGACCTCAAAAATAAAGATACAAACTATATGATAAAATAAATGCAAAGAAGCACAAGGTTTCATGTGGCAACCGCGGACAAGAAAGGTATAAAAAGAGGTCTTATAGGAATGCTCCAAAAACAAAATAAGAATTGTTGTAGTTTAAGGATTTTTTTAATGAGTACTGTTGATGAAATAAGCTGACTTTTAAAACATATTCAATTGTATTTGTTCTCTTCTGGACATATTAGTTATGCTATAATTATGGAGCTAATTTGAATAAAATTTGTCTCCTAAGATGGTTGTTTAATAAACAAAGTTTTACTCTTAATGTCATTGGATTGTAGTAGGTTTTGCATTAATAACTGTGTTTATTATTAACTTTAAGCTTTCTTTTACAAGACTGCTAAATTTGAACAGATATTGTATTAATGTATATTAGTTGTAGGTAGAATTATATTTATTATGTGGAGAAATTGTTTGTTGATATTACAACATAGTAGTGGAGAGTAGTATTGTATATTTGCTTAAACTGTCATTTAATGGTAAAGTTAAACGTTTGAGACCTTACATTTAGAGTAACATTTGTTCACAAAATATGTTATGTATGATGTAATATGCTGAAAAAAAGACAACAAAAAAATTATATACAAAGAAATTTATATAGAATCAATAAGGAGATCAAGTACTAACAACTTCTGACAAAAAAATATTCCACAAATGTTTTGATATGTAACTAGGAGAATTCTGGACAAGAGAACAAATACAAGCAAAACAACTTAATACAATTCAACTACAACTAAATTGTAGTTGAATTGTTGTTAGTATACACTTTCCCTATAACTTTAATATAATTCAGCTACAACTAAACATTTTTCCTACAATTTAGCTACTGGATTAGGTAACTAATTTCTTCTATTCCTGAATCCTATTCGCTCCCTCACAACTGATGCACCTTTTCTTCTTGCTAATCTTCCAATAACCTCTTCACTAATTGCACCAACCTCTTGCTTTTTTCTAGCAAATAGCGCTCCATAGCGTCTACGGTGTTGATCAATATCAAAAAGCTCTTCCTTTGAAATCAACAGTTGTCCAAGGCTAACATATTCTGCAAAAGTTGCCACGTATACATCGCAATCACTGTAATAAATATAATGAGAAAAGCTTTAGCATTTACTGCAAAATGGAATTGGGCAAAATGAAGGAAAAGCAACACATATAGTGATCCCTCTTTTTGTTGGGGTATCTCACTGACCAATCACTGAATTTCAAGAGGGTCAATAACACCTTTTTCAATGTATGACTTTGTGTTCTTGTAGTTAATTTCTGGATGTTTGCCATAGAAGCCGGTGCATGATAAGTAGCGGGGGATCATAACAGCAAACTTGTCGACAACAGATTCAAAAGATGTGTGATTACGGGAAGAAACCAATGAATCATAAACATATAGAAACCTTTTGGTAATGTCAAACAAAACCAACAACCAGTGAAATTTCTCAACAATATTGATGGGCATAATCACAAAATTAACTTTGTCCCATGCACCATTTGCAAGTAATCGGTACCCCAATATGTTTTCTGATACAACGTCTTAGGGTTTAACAACACAAGCTTTCTATCGGCAGGGGCATTCATGTGTTTCTCATAAATTTGTTCTATTCTGGTCTTGAACAAACAGTCAGTGGTTATAAACTAAGTTCTGTTTTAATGACCATACTAAATAGTATAAAATAATATCAATGTGCTGCAAAATAACACATTACATAATTTCTCACTACATCAGGTAGTTTATAAACAAATTTAAAGCAAATATCTATAGACATATAAAAATATAAAACTTTAGATTATAATTATATGCAGAGGTATGAATGAACCGTGTCTTTCAGGATTGTCTAGGATGTGCCAAAGTATAAAACTAGTCTTTCATATTAACCTTCTCCAGTCCAAGATCAAACAACTGGTTGACCAAGTTATCTTTTATAGTATAAGGCACCTTCTTCCTAGTTAAAATTATAGAAAAATCAATTAAAATGTACTGTCAAATGGATATTCATAAATTATATGCCCTCATTAATATGAAAAAAGTTTAGGAACTAACCTCCTTCAAACAGTGTCAGTACCAAATTATAACAATAGATTGAATTCTTCCAACAAATTAGGATCAATATTATCACCAATAACCCCAGTAAATGGATGCTTGATGTTGAAAATTGGGGCATGTCCAACAGAACTGCTTCAACCTGAAATAAAAAATGTACAAAGGGAGATCTGGCATGCTTTCCAGGAACCCTTGTTCTTCCTTACTGTATAGGGGTTGTATCATCCTCGTTAATGTGATGACCCGATAGATCATTATGAGTTCTAGCACTTATTTCAGTGTTTCAAGATCTTGATTAGCTCTGTTTAGTGATTCTTTATTTGTGTGCATAGTCCGTGTCTTTTTCCAGAAAGTATTATATGTGAAACATTGAAGAAAACATGAAGTTTAGCTTTAAAATGATAAGAGTTGAGTGCATCTGTCATTTTATGTAAAAGGAACCGTATCAATATTTTGAGGATCCTGATGGGTCTGTATCGTGATTTCAGACTTGGAAGTATGCCAGAAATTTAATTCGGAAGTCCCTAACTTCATTTTATGTGATTTGTTAGAAACTAGTAATTTAAAGGTTTAAAGAATTCTGAAGTTTGACCGTAGGTTGACTTTAGTGCTACCGGGTTCGGATTTTAGTTCAAAAATTTGTTATATGTTCATTTTACTATTTAATACTTGTCTACAAAATTTGGTACAAAACGGAGTTGATTTGATAGGATTCGGACCCTCGGTTGTGAATTTGAAAGTTCCTGAGTTTCTATGAAAATTTCATGCATTTTGATGTCAAATTCGAGTTCTAGGTATTATTTTGGTGTTTTGATCATGCGATCGAGTTCGTATGATGTTATTACACTTGTGTGCATGTTTGGTTTGAAGACCGAAGGGCTCGGGTGAGTTTTGGATAAGCTACAAACCTGCTTGAACTTGAACAAGTTGCTGGTTTTTTTCGCTGTTTTCTAGTGTCTGTGGGAGATCTCCCATATGCGAGGTGTGGCTCGTATTTGCGAGCATCGCTTTTGCGAACATGAGTTCGCATTTGCTAGCATGGACTGGGTTGGCTGAACCTCGCAATTGCGAGGAGAATGTTCACATTTGCGACAGTCAGTGGTCGTATTTACGATATCAGAGTCACATTTGCGACTCAGTATACTCTTGAGTTATCTTCGCTTTTGCAAAGGAAGTGTCCGCATATGCAAAGGTGGGTATGTTCTCAATTGCAAACCTTTTGTCGCAATTGCGACTTCTGTGCTTCTATGATAGGGTTCGCATTTGCGACCATTGTCTCGCATTTGCGATGTTCGCAATTACGAGCAAGACTTCGACATCTGCAGCTGGGTAAACGAGGGGAAAATTTGGACATAGCTCATTTTACACTATTTCTCAACCTTAAACACTCTAGAGGCAATTTTCCAAGAGACTTTTCTTCCCAAATTCATTGGTAACTGATTTTAATCAATTTTCTTTCAATTACCCATTACTTTTCATGAGATTAGTTTATCACTTTATTTTAGACTACTCAATTTTATTGTTATCATTTGATTAGGATTGTTAAAATGGTTGATAACGAACTAGCTACTGTTGCCTTTTCTAGCAACTGAAATGTTAGACGCTATCACGATCCCGAGGGTGGGAACTACGGTTGTGAAAAGTTGGTATCAGAGCACGAGGTTTATTGAGTCTCACGAGTCATGAGCAAGCTTAGTAGAATCTGTAGGATCGATATAGAGATGTATGTACTTATCGTCTACAAGATATGGAGTTTTAGGAAAATTTTAACTTCATTCTTTCCCTACCATGCAATTTTATCCGATCATTGATTCTTGAATTAGTCCATTCTTGTTCTCTCGCTGATGGTGAAAACCCGCACTACATCTACATCCAGACAAGAGGCAAAGCCCCCAGTTGCATCCACTACCAAGGGTAGAGCCAGAGGCCAAGGTTGAGGAAGAGGCAGTGCTCAAACTAGAGCTCGAGCAGCAGCACCCACAGTGGAGCCTCAAATTGGTCATGAGGAGGAGATCCACCTCAGACTACATCAGTCGGACCTCGTCAGGTTATGGGGGGATTTATAGCCACTCTTGTGCTTCAGGATGCTCTAGTCCGTTTAGTGGGCCTTATGGAGAGTGTGGCCCAGACCAATGTATTTCTAGTGGCACTAGCTGTCTCTCAGGCTGGGGGAGGAGCACAGACTCCCTCTACTCACACTCTGAAGCAGATCACTACCATATATCATACTCCAGCAGTCTAGCCAGTTGGGGTAGTTCAGTCGGTTGTTGCTGCAGACACCGGGGAGAGGCACATGATACCAACTGAGGGACTGATGAGATTGGACAAGTTCAGAAAGCCCTTCCCTACTAACTTTAGTGGTGCACCCTTCTGAAGACCCATAAGATTACTTGGATTGTTGCCACGAGGTGTTGCGCAACATGGGTATTGTTGAGACCAATGGGGTCGACTTGCAGTATTCTAGATGACCATTTATGCCAAGAGATGGTGGAGAGATTATGTGTTGACCAGACCAGCTGGTTCACCTTTACTTACTTGGGATCATTTTCCACAACTATTTCTAGAGACGTTTAGTCATTTCACTCTGAGAGAGGTGTATTGCATGCAGTTTGAGCGCCTTCAGCAGGGTGGAATGATTGTCACCTAGTATGAGACCTGATTTATGGACCTAGCTTATCATGTAGTTATCTTACTCCCTACTGAGAGTGAGAGAGTGAGGAGAACATTGAGGAGAACATTAAGGTCGCAGGTGCGGAAACCCCTGTTGCAGCCCCTCTTAAATGTCCAAAATTTCGAGTTTTCTTCATTTTATCCACCATCAACCTCCATTAGAGAGCATCCAAGTTTGGGCAGCACCTCCCTCGACCACCCACTGTAAGAGGTAAGTTAAACCCCATAAACTTCTAGTTTTAACATTAATTCCTAGTTAAATTCACTACTAAATCTTCTAAAAATCATAGAATCAGGTAGTAATTTTAGGGTTCTTGAGGATTTTGTGACTTTCCATGTTAGGCCATGAATTCTTGTATAAATCACATAACTTCGATCCTTAGGCTCCGGGTAATTGATTCCTTCATGAGTTTTCGAAAATCTGAACGTGTGGGCATGGGGTTGAGTACTTATTGATGTTAATAAATAGTATTCTTGGAAGAATAGTAGGAAATGTATAATTAGGC
>ML250367.1:4474-15589 GCA_005239495.1 Nicotiana undulata | reverse complement strand
TCAAGAATTTAAGGCCTAACATGGAAAATCACTAAATCCCAAAAACCCTAAAGTTTACTACCTCATTCTAGAATTTTTAGATGATTAAATAGTGTATTTAACTAAGAATTAGTGTTAGAATTATAGGTTTTATGAGTTTTAACTTACCTCTTAGTGGGTGGTCGTGGAAGGTGTTTTCCCAAGCTTGGTTGTCCTCTAATGGTGGTTGAAGATGGGTGAAAGTGAAGAGAACCCAAAATTTTAGAGTATTTAAGTGGCCTGCCAACAGGGGTTTCCGCACCTGCGACCATAAGACCGCAGGTGCGGTCTCGCACCTGCGAGAAAATGATCGCAATTGCGGAAAAGGGCCTGGGACCCTGGGCTCGCACCTGCGGGGTTGGGAGCCGCACCAGCGGTCCCGCTCCTGCGGAATTTTGGTCGCCCCTGCGGAAAAGTCGCACCTGCGATGGCCTGGACCGCACCTGCGGTCTCGCGCCTGCGGACTTTGGGCAAGGGGCTGGGGTTCGCACCTGCGAGGCTGGGACCGCAAGGATGGTCCCGCACCTGCGGCTGGGCAACCGCACCTGCGGTCACACCAGCTGATGTGCACCAGCAGTGGTTTTTGCTGGTTTTTGGCCTCTCGCGGGGTCCGAGAGACACCTGGGCCCACCCGAGACCCTGTCCAAAAATACCAACAAGTCCCAAATCATCAAACGGACTTGGTCGAGCTCACGGAACACTCAATACAACGCTAAAACTCAAAATCACCCTCCGAAACCCCTGAATTCAAAACTTAAGAACTTTGAAATTATAGAATTCACTTCGACGTGCCGAACCGGCCTAAACCACTCGGAATGACTTCAAATTTTGTAGATAAGTTATAAACGACACAATGGAACTATTCCTGGTCTCAGAATTTCATTCGGACCTCAGGAACACAAAATCACCTCTCAAGTCACATTTCAAATTCTTTAGAAACCCCACAAGTTCATTAACTCCATTTTTCCTCACTTGGATCCGAAACCAATCAAATCAAACCCGTTTTACACCAAATTCCACAGATAGGACAAACAACATATAATAAACCTGTTCCGAGCTCCGGAACCATAACACGGGCCCGGTAACAAGGTTTTCACATAATTATTCACTTTCAAAAGCCTTTATAATTTTCAGAAAACAATTTTCTTCAAAAATTCATTTCTCGGGCTTGGGACCTCGGAATTCGATTCCGGGCATACGCCCAGGTCCCATATTTTCCTACGGCCCCTCCGGGACCATCACATCACGGGTCCGGGTCCGGGTCCGTTTACTAAAAATGTTGACCAAAGTCAACTTTATTCGATTATTCAATTCAAAAGTCCCATTTTTATCAAATTTCCACATGGAAGTTTCCCGGCTACCTGCCTGGGCTATGCACGTATATCGAGGTGAGATTAACGGAGGCTTTCGAGGCCTCACAACACAGACTTAGCTGGAATTACTTAGGATGACCTTTTGGGTCATCACACGTACATTGGGTTCGGGTTGCGTGCTGCAACAACCTGTGTGTTTATATTCCTCTGAGCTATAATAGTTTTACGATATTTCCTTTTGCACTTAAGGATATGTAAATTGTGAAAGTCGCTGATTTATTCCTGAAGCTGTAGCTATTACTTTCAATTGACTTCTTTATTTCGTTCTGCATTTCTTTTTTCTGTCTATATTATTTATATTGTGTATTGGTGGTAGTGTGAGTGACCCGCCTTAGTCTCGTCACTACTTCGTCGAGGATAGGATCGGCACTTACAGAGTACATGGGTTCGGTTGTACTCATACTACACTCTGCACTTCTTGTGCAAATTTTGATACCGGCTCGAGGTGATCATGAGGTTAGCAGTTGGACTTGCTCGATCTGCCAACGTCTGCATACCTTGGAGTCTCTTCCTAGTCACATTATTTTACTGTTTCGTTTCTTTCAGAACAGTGTATTTTCTTTCAGACTCTGTTTGTAGTAAATTATAGTAGCTCGTGAGTTGTGACTCCAGATCCTAAATGTATCAGATATTACGAGTTTTATATTATTCCAAATCAGTTTTAGCTTCTGTTTAGCTTAATTGTTCTTGTTATTGAAATTGGCTAAGGTTGGCATTAAGAACCCTCGACGTTGGCTTGCCTAGCAAGTGAAGGCGCCATCACGGTCCCGAAGGTGAAAATTCCGAGTTGTGACAATTAATAAAAAAAACTATCTATTCAAGTTGGAGTTTTAAAATTATTTTAAAATAAAAAACAAAAATAAAGAAATAAAAATTACCAATTCGAATTGGGGTGTGGCTTAAATTTGGAGTTTTAAAAATATTTTAAATTAAGAAACGTAAATAAAGAAATAAAAATTGAAAATTTAAATTGGGGAGTAGTTTCTTTCAAATATATATAATGATATGATGCCAAGTGGTATAACCATAAGATGCCAATTATAGATTTTTAGGACAAATCTCCAACAAAGTTAGTGTTTTAAAATTATTTTAAATAAAAAACAAAACTAAAAAAAAATTGCCAATTCAAATTTGAGAGTAGTTTTAAGACAAAATAAACTACCTTTCTAACTAAAATATCTTTAGTTTAAATTTTGAATTTTGGTTATTTTATTTGAAGTAATAAATATAGATATCTTATAATTAGCTATAGAAAACGAAAAACAATTACCCATTCAAATTGGGGAGTAATTTCAAGTTGGAGTTTTAAAAAATATAAAATAAAAAAATAAATGAAAAAATAAAATTATCCATAATAAAAAATGAAAAGATATAAATAAAATAAATACCCATTCAAATTAAGGAGTAGTTTCAAGTTGGAGTTTTTAAAATTATTTTTAAATAAGAAAATGAAAATAAATAAATAAATAACTTTCAATTCATATGAAAAATACAAGAAGTCAAGTGGCATTGTTAAGACAAAATATTTTTAAGTGGCATTTGAACTGGGGAGTAGTTTCAAGTTGGAGTATTAAAATTAAAAAATAAAAATTAAGAAAAAATTAATTAGCTATAGTAAAAAACTAAAATATTAAAAAATAAAAATAAAAAACACTACCTATTCAAGTTGGGGAGTAGTTTTGGTTACTCTCTTTCTAACTAAAAAGCCATTGAACTTTAAATTTTTAATTAATTTTTTACTCTATTTAAATTATAAATACAAATATCTTATAATTAGCTACAATTAAAAAAGAACTACCCATTCTAATAGGGGAGTAGTTTCAAGTTGGAGTTTTAAAATTATTCTAAAATAAAAAAATAAAGAAACTTTCAATTCAAATGAATAATACAAAAATATAAAGATATTAATTTATTTATATTTTAATAAACTACAAAATTTGAGAACTATCTAATAAGTGTTACAGTAGAATACGAAGATAGGGGGATAGATATATTTTTATGATATTTATATTCTAAATTAATTAAAAAATAAAATATAAATAAATAACACTCAAGAAAATTATCAATACTAAGTGTAGGCATATAAATTTTATTAAAATTAAATTCATAAAATAATTTGGATTATATTTTAAATTCAAGAGATATTAGTCCAAATAAACACTACGGGCTAATATAATTGAATTAGTTATATAAGTCTAATTATATAGATTAAATAAATAAGTCTTAATCCATTGGGCTAGCCCATTTAATTGGGCTAAAGTGATGAGCCCACTTTATTAAGCTCAATATGTCATTTTCCTAGAGGCCCAGTTCGGTACCACGTGTCAAATGACGTGGCATGCCACGTGTCAAATGGAAAAGCCAATGGGATCATGCCACGTGTCAAAATGACACATCATGACAAGTCACATTAAAATGCTAATGAAACCACGCCACGTGTGCAAGTGACATGTTCTGACCAATCAAATGCGGCCATGTCACACTTCAATTTGATTGGTCGGAAAGAGTTTGCTCTTATCACAACTCCTCCCTTCCACAACTATAAATAGGGGTCTTCATAACTCAGAAAAGACACCAAAAGTTATAACAAGAAGCAAAAGAGAGCTCGTGGATCAAANAATCAAGTTCAAGCTCAAGAACGAAGAACAATTCAAGTATTCAAGATCAAGAACGAAGTCAAATCAAATACAAGGCGTTCAAGATCAAGGCTACTTGTTCGTGATACAATTCGTGGCAACAATCAAAGTATTCGCGACGGATAAATCAAATTCAAATTCAAGATCAAGCTCAAAGGCCCTTGAATTTATACTAGAAAAGTAGAATCAGAAGATTCATAGAGATTGTAACGCTCAAATATTTGAAATCAAATACTACGATTGTTGCAATATTTTTTGTCTTGATTTTCTTTTCTCGACGCAATTTATTGTCTACAAATTCTGGCACGTCCAGTGGGACCAGTGTTGCCCTTCATCTCTTCCTCCTATAAATCGAAAACTCCAAGTTTCAAAACCATTTGTTGTGATGGTCGAGTACTTCAAGTCTCGTCTTAAAGTTTCAGCAAGCCTACACCCCGACAAACCTTGAAGTTGGGGGCATTTGTAGACATAGAAATTTTAAGGGATTACGCCAAATCCTAAGTTAAAGATACTATAGGACTCTTGAAATCCTAGGAGTCTATTAGGTTTCTTGGAGGTTACTCTACCCTAAACCCTAACTCACACCTATATAAAGAGATACATATTCCCTTGAAGAAGCATCTCAAAAAAATGGAAATCATCTAAAAAATCCCATAAAATCACGGGATATTCACAAAGAGATCTAAAAGTGGCCGGATAATTCTTGATAATCAAATAATTCAAGAAGATCCACAACATACTTCATGGATATCAAATAAATCCATGAAAGCCCGCATCATCCTACATTCGAGTAATACGCTGCTCCAGCCCTCGAATCACGGAGATAATTAGGAGAGAAGAATCAAGGGAACAAACAGAATTGTACCCGTATTATTTTATCAATAAAATTATGTTTCTTCATATTTATATTGTGGTTGCAATTTATTTTTGTATCACATATAATTTGTTGCAAACAAATTGGCACGCCCAGTGGGACAATCTCTACCTCTCATCTCAACTTTTCAATCATCAAATTTCAAGAACAACGAAATGGCTTCCAAGAAAATCAACTTAAGTTCAACTTCCGCCAAGGCTGCTAATTCCAGGTTCTATGCTGATGTGGAAAATATACTCGAAGTTACCTTTGGAAGCTTTGGGCCAGTTATGAGGAGCAAAGCAAGCTCGTTAGGACAACAAGCACCCCAAGTGCCGCCCGCATCTACCCCTGTTTTCGGATCTTCATCCTTAAAAGGAGAAAGATCTTCCACAAACGCACCGGAAGGAGGTAGCGATGTTGCTGAAAAGATCAAGAAGACTCTTGCTCTGCTTGACCTCTCCGGATCCAAGCACTCTTCTGTGAAGGAAGATGATGACACTTCAAGTGATGGATCCTTCCCACTTACACCACAGAGCGTGAGCCAATCAAAGATCAACCTGTGTGAAAATCCGTGCTACTCTCCATTATCCACAACAATCATGCAAGCCATGGTGACAAACACTTCATCTGTGGAGGAGCAGTTGGCAAACCTAACGAAAGCAATCGCTAGCTTGACCAAATGCATGAAAAATCAAGATGCTAGAATTGACAAGCTAACAGGCAGAGTCGGAATCTTGATGGAAGAAGAATCTCCCCATGTACCTGGCAAACTCCCAGAAGTCCAAGAGATTGATCCTCCCCCAAGACAAGTTGCATCCAATAAGGCTATCCATATCTCGTCTGCAGAGATGATTCCAATCGATCAACTGAAGGAGTTCATCGAAGGAACTATCAAAAGCAAGTACGAAGTTGCTACCAAGTCTTCCCTTACATACGCGAAGCTGTACACTACAAGGATTGATGTGTTGAAGATGTCTGCTGGCTATCAACCTCCAACATTTCAACAGTTTGATGGCAAAGGCAATCCAAAGCAATATGTGGCGCACTTCATTGAGACATGCAACAATGTTGGAACTTATGGAGATTACCTCGTCAAGAAGTTTGTCCGCTCATTAAAAGGAAATGCTTTTGATTGGTACACGGACCTCAAGGCTGGATCTGTTGATAGCTGGGATCAATTAGAGAAAGAATTCCTCAATTTCTTTTATATCACGAGACGTACTGTGAGTATGATAGAACTCACAAATACTCGTCAACGGAAGAGTGAACCAGTTATCGACTTTATCAATCGTTGGAGGAATGCAAGCCTCCACTGTAAAGACAGGCTTAGTGAAGCCTTTGGCATAGAGATGTGCATCCAAGGTATGCATTGGGTATTGCGTTACATCTTGCAAGGTATCAAGCCTAGCACATTTGAAGAACATGCAACTCGTGCCCATGACATGGAGTTGAGCATGGCCTCCACCGGAAATGAAAGGCTGCCCATCTATGAACCTCGCAAAGGGAACGACAAGAAAGAAGTCAGAAAATGGAGCAAGTTTGTACCAAGATCTGAAAATAAAGAAGCTATGAATGTCAACACATCACCCTTGAAGTTCACGACGAAGGTGAGCAAGAAACAGGGTATGAAATCCACTATGTTTCAGGATAAGCCAAGTGGAAAGTGGACTCTAAAAGAAATGCAGGAGAAAGAGTACCCGTTTTGGATTCTGATGTGCCATCTATTTTTGAAGAACTCCTCGAGTTAAATCTCATCGAGCTTCCGGAGATGAAGCGACCAAATAAAGCTGGGAAAATTGATGACCCAAATTACTGCAAATATCATCGACTTGTGAGCCACCCTCTGGAGAAGTGGTTTGTCTTCAAGAACAAAGTTATGGACTTGGCTCGTGAAAAGAAGATCGTGCTTCAAGATGAGAAAGCAAGCGCAAACCAAGCTTCTATCATCTTTGGCTCATTCAGTCCGGATGAATTATGCAGTTTTAAAGAAAGTAAAGATGAAGATTTACTGGGAAACCACAAAGTTGAAGACGAACAACCTGAAGACGATGGAGGTTGGACGTTGGTGACTCAACGTAGGCGCCACGAAAAGAGCCCACGAAAAGAATCAGTAGAACAACCAACAAGAAAAATGGTGGTAAGAAGACCAAGGAGATGGAATCCAGTTAAACACTTAAAGAAAGAAAAAGCGGAGGTGTACCACCCTCAAAAGCCACGACATCCAGTGACCTTGGACGAGTTTTTACCAAGTTGGTTCCGCACGAAGATTTCCCATAGGGGTATTGATGCCTCTTGTTGCCATACTGACGAAGGGAAATAAAAGAGTGATGACCTACCATTGGCACCATCTTCGGAAAAGCTCATCGACTCCACTCCTCAAGAAGTTAATGCTTGTGAGGAAAAAGTCACATTCACAAGTGACGATCTTCTGCTAGGTGACACACCTCATAACCACCCATTGTACCTGGTTGGCTATATGCGTGATGAAAGGGTAAACCAAATTTTCGTTGATGGAGGATCCTCAGTGAACATTTTGCCAATTCACACTGTGAAACAATTTGGTATTCCCATGAAGGAACTCTCATAAAGTCGTGTGATGATCCAAGGATTCAACCAAGGGGGGAAAAGAGCCATAGGCGCGATCAGGCTGGGAATCACGATTGAAGATATGCAATCAAGTGCATGGATGCATGTGATCGATGGGAAGACTTCATACAATGTCTTGCTTGGAAGGCCTTGGATACATGAGAATAAAGTAGTTCCTTCTACCTACCATCAATGTTTAAAATACTACGAGGGTGAAGAAGAGAAGACGATAGTTGCCGATGATGCGCCATTCACTGAGGCGGAGTCACACTTCGCTGATGCAAAGTTCTACTTGAAGAACCACACTGTGAAGGAGCTAAAAGTTGATGATGGCATGAAAAGCAAGGGTGACGAGCCCATAGCTAAAAGAGCTGAGGTAACTATTAGTAAAGCCAAAGCTGTTACTGAGGAGGTACAACCCAACGTGAATAAATCTCATAGAGGGGATATTGCATCTTATGGCAAGAAAGTAAGTCCTAAGCTCCAATATGTCCCTAAAAGGAAGAAAGACGAGGGTGAATCATCTAACCTCCAACCAACACACTAAAGGAGTTAACTTTTCCGGTGAAATGAATTGAGGAAGTAAAGTTGTCCTCGAAGCCGCTTGCAAGGTTTGTAGCTCAAAATCGTTTGCAGAATGTGGCACTCCCTACAAAGAGAACAGATGAAGGTTTTGATCCTAACGCTTACAAGTTATCTACAAAAGCTGGATACAATCTCGATGAGCCTTCAAAGTTAGGGAAGTTCCCATCAGAAGATGCAACGAGGCAACCACGTGAGGTTTGGGATACAAGCAACCGCCACCAGTGCGCATCTCCATCAGAAGAGCGAGTAGCAATCACATCACTGTAGAAAACGAATATGCCGCTTCTAACATGCCTTCTGTTTTTGACAGACTTGGAAAATCAACTACGAGAATTTCCGTATTTGAGAGATTGGGTCCATTAAAGAAGGGGAATAAGTTCCAGAGAAATTATCCAAATACAAGAACACCCGATTTGCCCGAAATTCAGAGGATCTCTAAAGATTTCCAAAGTTTGGTTCTTCTAGAATGAGGCGACAAACAGAAGTCATGGTTTCGTGTGATGAAGTACTGAAGGTGAATCCATAAATTGTGTTATACACTAAAGAATGTGATGAAGACGAAGAAAGTGTGGGTTCTTCGTATCATGTTACTGCACAAAGCGAGCATGGTGTTTTATCTCTAATGGAGGATGATGTGAAATTGGACGATGTTTCACTGTGATATCACATATCCTTCAACGATGGGGACCCTCAAGAAAATGAAGATGCGAAAGTTGCTCCCCCGAAACTTGAAGAAGGGGTGAAGGCAACTGTTGATGCTTTAAAAGAAGTTAACCTTGGCACCGATGAAGAACAAAGACCCACCTACCTAAGTGCTTTATTAGAAGTTGATGAGGAAAACACTTATATTGAGTTACTCAAGGAGTACAGGGATGTCTTTGCTTGGAGCTACAAAGAGATGCCTGGCTTGGACCCTAAAGTGGCAGTTCATCGCCTTGCGGTCAAGAATGGCGCTCGTCCTATTAAGCAAGCTCAAAGACGCTTTAGGCCGGACTTGGTTCCCTTGATCGAAACCGAAGTTAATAAACTCATTGAAGTTGGATTTATTCGGGAAGTTAAATACCCAACATGAGTTTCAAGTATTGTCCCTGTAAAGAAGAAGAATGGCCAGATTCGAGTATGTGTTGACTTCAGGGATCTCAACAATGCATGTCCCAAAAATGAATTCCCGCTTCCTATTCCAGAGCTGATGATCGATGCTACTACTAGTTACGAGGCAATGTCTTTCATGGACGGTTCATCGGGCTATAACCAAATTCGCATGGCACCAAAAGATGAAGAGCTTACTGCATTCCTCACCCCAAGGGTATTTAATGCTACAAGGTGATGCCTTTTGGCTTGAAAAACGCTGGTGCTACTTACCAAAGGGCTATGCAGAATATTTTCGACCATCTTCACCATAAGAATGTCGAATGCTATGTTGACGACTTAGTGGTAAAATCAAGAAAGAAGGGAGATCACTTGAAAGACTTGAGAATGGTATTTGAGTTGCTCCGGAGGTACCAACTTAGGATGAACCCATTGAAATGTGCCTTTGGAGTTACTTCTGGAAAGTTCCTTGGTTTCATTGTCCGATATCGAGGGATCAAAATTGATCAAGCCAAAGTGGATGCTATTTTGAAAATGCTTGAGCCTCGGGATATTCATGAATTGAAAAGTTTTCAAAGGAAAGCTAGCATACCTTAGGAGATTCATCTCGAACCTAGATGGAAGGTGACAACCATTTAGTCGCCTCATGAAGAAAGGCATTCCTTTCAAGTGGGACCAAGCTTGTAGCAACGCCTTCGAAAGTATCAAAGCCTACTTGATGAAGCCTCCAGTTTTAGCGGCTCCTATACTGGGAAAGCCATTAATACTATATATTGCGGCACAAGAGAGGTCTGTTGGATCACTGCTGGCCCAATAAAATAGTGAGGGGAAAGAAAACTCGCTTTACTACTTGAGCAGGATGATGACACCAAATGAGATGAATTATTTGCCAATTAAAAATTTGTGTTTGGCGCTAGTCTTCTCAATTCAAAAGTTGAAGCACTAATTTCAAGCTCATGTTGTCCGTCTTGTTTCCAAAGCAAATCCCATCAAGTTCGTGATGTCGAAACCTGTTCTTAGTGATCGACTAGCGAGATGGTATCTCCAATATCAACAATTCGAGATTTTGTACATCCCTCAAAAGGCTGTAAAAGGACAAGCATTGGCAGACTTCTTGGCAGATCATCCGATACCTGATGACTGGGAGCTAACTGACGAACTACCTGATGAGGACGCAATGGTCGCTGAAGTTCAACATCCATGGAAGATGTACTTTGATGGTGTTGCGCATCGCGGGGGAGCTGGTGCTGGCGTAGTATTTGTCACTTCCCAAGGTGAAGACTTGCCCCTACTCCTTCACCTTGACACAACTCTGTTCCAACAATGTTGCTGAGTATCAAGCATTAATACTTTGGCTTGAAATGGCTGTTGATATGAAGCAATTGCATTTGCAAGTCTTTGGTGACTCCCAGTTAGTGGTCAATCAGCTTTTTGGTAGCTACGAGGTTAAGAAGCCTGAACTACGCCCATATCATGATTACGCTAAAAAGTTAATGGGGTGGCTCGGTGATGTGACTATTCAGCATGTGCCAAGGAAAGAAAATAAGAAGGTTGATGCTTTAGCTGCTCTAACTTCATCATTAACCCTGCCTGATCAAGCGCAAGTTATTGTCTGCCATAAATGGGTAATACTGCCACCAAATGAGGCTGAAGGTGAAGAAAATGAACTCAAGCATCTTGTCGTTGTTTCTGAAGTTGAGAAAGAAGAATGGCGACAACCCATTATCGACTACTTATGCTATGGGATATTTCCAGAAAATCCGAGGAGAAGGACTGAAATCCATCGTCGTGCACCTCGCTTCCTTTACTACAAAGATACTCTATACAGAAGGTCATTCGAGGGATTACTCTTGCGATGCTTAGGGGAAGAAGAAGCACTCCAAGCTTTGCAAGAGGCACATTCTGGGGTATGTGGGTCGCACCAGTCTGGACCAAAGCTCCACTTCCATATAAAAAGGATGGGATATTATTG